>JAHWFP010263365.1:10743-36210 GCA_023313725.1 Lithobius niger | reverse complement strand
CCTCCAGGAAGACGTAGCCGCTCATAAAATACTTGCAGGACTCAAGATAGGCCGCGCATACAATAGCGTTCACTCTCGGCCAGATACTACATATACACTTTGACGGTGTTGGTGGCTTTCCCTTTTGGATCAGGGTGCAGGCCACTCTCCGTCATCTAATGGCGGCCGCATAGCCCGTCGTCACCTCCGTTGTACCATGATCATTTAAGTATCCGGTCAGACCTACAACAACATCAGGGGTTTAGACAAAATGGCCTCCACGATTGGCCCATTTCTTCTAATTCTGTTCGGAAATTGTCCGAGCTAATCGCATCTTTGTACAGTGAGTCACGACATCTATTGGCAGCTGCCGGCGGTTTTAAAAATAATCATTTTTATTTTTGCATACATCTACGTGGCAAACTTTTATTATCTATAAAAGTGTTTTTAAATAGTTTTTAAAGTTATCACTTAGCCACAGTTAAGCTATGTTAAGCTGCACTTGCCAAAAAATAAAAAATAAAAAGACACGTTCGTGTAGCCAGAAAGTGTTGCCAGGGAAGGAACGTTGGCATTTTGTACTGCCAGTGTCATCCTCGGCTGACAGAAAGCGGCAATAAAACAAATCAATCGCATCAGCGGTGCTTTCGGTGGCCATATTGTCCAGCTCAATAGCGTATGTTATTCTTAATCCGAGATCCAGCCGGTACTGCAGTAGAACTGTGGTTGCGCCAGCGTACTTTAATATTTCACTAACAGATGGCGACACCAAACAGGCCATGACCTTTCAGCCTGGATTATGTACTCCGTGCCGGCAAGAATTGGCATTATATTAGCACGCCTACTAACGTTTGAAGGAATACGACCGTACCAGCATAATAACATGCCTCTTTGTCTACAACTTTGCTAAATCGGTTTATTATAAATCGGTTCGTTTTTGTTTTTTACGCAAAACACTTACTCTATTGTGTTAACATTCAGCCATCCACTGCACCAGCCGGTACTTTTACTTTGTAATTTCACTTTATGTCGTGAGATGGCAATAGTAGTAGTACAACGGAATGCAGGAAATGTTAGCTTCAGTTTTTTTTCTTCATCTTGTTTTCTTTGACGCTATGAATCCATTAAGCGCGCTTTCGTCCGTGAACAAGCACATAAACGTTTCATTAAGCTATTTGCTATGCATTTTTTTTTTATTAATGCCGACCGTCGAAATCGCTTTCATGGTGGATGAATAGTAAGCCACTTATCAACAGGAACGATGCTTTGGGGGAGGGGGGGTGGAGGGGGTTGGGCTCGCATTTCACCCACCCCCTTTCAGATCAAAATCAAACGTTTAAACGAGGAAAATTCTGATAACGATTAAGAAAACTACGTTAGTTGCTTTCACAGCAATAGAAGGACTTAGGTCTCATCAATGGGTAAAAAATTCTAAATTCTTAATTCTTTATAAAACCTAAAACTGGCACACCTGACCATCTCTGTTGTTCACAACCTTAGTAGGCTATGAAGCCTAATTGTGATTGTGAGAGTTGTAAAATCAGAACCTTTTTTTTTAAATCTAGATTTAAAACATTCCCACAAAAATGGAGTGCGAACAGGTTAGAACGTTGGGTGTGGCAAAGAAAAATTGCAAGATTGATTTCTAATTTATTTTTTTTGTGGGGATGTGGACTGATAAAGTAGAATTTTTTTATTCGCCCTCCTGGCTGAAACTGCTGCCCCACTGCCGCCTCGCCAGTTAAGTAATTCTAGCGTCGTCCCTGTTATTACAATTCTTTCTAATTAGATTAAAAAAAATAATAATTGAATCTAAAGTGAAAGTGCAAAGAGAGAATAAAAAAACACCATTTGAAGCATTTGGGAGCTGCAGTGAAGCCTAGTGTGCGGCCATCCAGTTAAAAAAAAAAAATACATCATTATGTGGCCGGGAATCGAACCCGAATCGTACGGACTACCCAAGTTCGATTCCCGGACACATGATGACATGTGAAGTTTTTTCGTCTGGATGGCCGCACACTGGGCTTCACTGCAGCTCTCGAATGCTACAAACGGTGTTTCTTTATACACATTGAGGCTTCTAGTCGTAAAACAAAAGTAGGAGCTCACCGTTGAGTTCCACGCTGTTGCTACGGCTCACCAAAGTTGTTCGTAAACGCGCGTTGTTCATAAACGTGGGTTCAGTGAGGGTGCCAACTCTAGAGGTAATCGTTGAAAGCAGGTACTAGTTTTACCTAAATATTGACTATTGACGGAGTAAGAATGGCATTACCTATATATTCTATCCTGTCGTCGGCATTTAAACAAAACATTGCTTAGAAACTCCTTTAACAACGCAAGTATTTTGGTCAACGTACAATAATGCATACTGGACGTTGAAGCATCGAGTCCGTTTCAAAAACGACCGAAGTGTGACGCTACTTTTGATGGAAATGACGTAATCGGGTCAGAATCGACCACTGTTCTATACGAAGGAGTTGAAAAATCATCTGCGTATGTGAAGGGAATTCCTGGACAATAGAGCAACATAATAGGAAAAAAATATTGTCAAATTACATCCTTTTCAATAGCTAACGTATCTCGAAATGGAGAAAGACAATATTTTGCTTAATACCTTGGATCTTTTACATGCTATACTATGGTAAAATCCACCCTTATTAGTCAGTGGAGATAGAGTTAGCAATGCGATAGAGCCTCTTCACGTCTGTGTTGAAATTGGATTACGACGGTAGGCTTAACGTAGTATGTGTTTTCCCAGCATCAACCCAAACGTTTTAGGGATGAAACGCTCTCAGAAACTATTCAGGTGCGGTATTTGGCCATACATAATTTTCATGAAACGCAAAAAAATAGTCGATTAGCATTTTTCAGCCGATCGCAAACTTTGACAGCCACTTGTCTTCCAAACGGAAGTAGTTCCAAGATGGCGGCGATGCCAACAACAGAGCAAGCGATGGCTTCTGCAGTTGCCTTTCGAGTTCCCAATAGCAAACTGTAATGTATGTCTACAGCCAATCGCGCCAACATGATCAAAGAAATCTATTCGTGGGTTTGCAAATACGAATACGATTCTGCACCAAATTTCTCACGGACGACAATGAGCGAATCACTCCGGATTTGCAGTTTACTTACCGTAAACGTCAACGTCACAGTTTGGCTAACCTGGCCTAGCCATTGAACGAGACGATAGGCTATTGCTTTAGGGGCGGAGGTGCGCGGGGGGGAGAAGAACATTCATTATTGGAGGTAACGTGAGTTAATGCTGGTAACATGAAATCAGTGTTTGAACAGGCTTGACTGTGTGAGTTTCGGAAAGTTTGACAGCTTTGGCTTGAAAGCGTCATGTAAGGATTGAAGTAAGACATTCCTTACAGTTTGTTTCCCCCCCCCCTCTTCATACTCCACCCGCTTCTAACGCTCCTCAAAATGGTTTTTTTTAAAGGCCAAACCAATACGGCTTTTTTCAGGAACATTTTTAAAGACACAAACATTCGTGTCTAATCAAATTTCGTAATGCAAAAATAACACACACTACGAAGCATTAAACAATAAGTGTAAAGACAATTTATAAAGACGCTAAGTATAAAGACATGGCATAGTGTAACACTGCCTTAAAAATGTGAAATTATTAGCATTAAAAATATTCGCGCGAATGAATTGTTAGGCTATTTCTGCATCATTGCTTTGATTTGGAGCTCACGGATGAATACAGACAGATCAGTGGTAAGCAGGCGTCGCTAACACTTTCTCCACTGACTAATGTGGGTGGATTTTACCATACAAAGATTAACATCGCTTATAAATAAGTAATTTAAAAATAAAAACTACCAGTAGGTTATTACTACCCCAAAACAAAACTTGTTAAGGATTCCCGCCAAGCTTTTCGGCCGTGTGAAGTCGTGATATCAAACGCCAAGCTCTTTCGCCAAGCTAATCCCACCGAGTAATAGTTCGAAGGTTAAATGAAATGTATGAAAATTGCTTACAGCGCAATTTTCAATTATTTCATTTAACGTTTGAAGTATTAGTCGGTCGGATTAGCTTGGCGAAAGAGCTTGGCGTTTGATATCACGATTTCACACGGCCGAAAAGCTTGGCGGGAATCCTTAACAAGTTTTGTTTTGGGGTAGATATCACTAATTTTTGGTCAAAATTGATGAAATCTATTTTGAAATGCCATTCTAGTTTTCTGGTCCATTTCTTTTTCTTCTTTTTTTTTTTGGTTTCGTTAGATTTTGAGGACAGCAGTCATCTTTTTTCGTTTGATTAGCATTTTTATTAGTACTGTAGTATATCCTTGCAAACGCATGAATTTCTTTAATTGTCAGTTTGGCATTGTTGCATAAAAACAATGTTTAAAACAATGTAAAACAATCAATTTGGACCTTTGGAGCTCCCTAACCCCTGAAATACTTGACCAATTAGAAAGGTCCATATGAAAAGGGCACACCTCCAGAGCAATACCTGTAAGACGAGCTAAGAACCAGCTTTATTTACTACAAAAAAAAGCGTTAGTAGTAGTAAGAATTAGGCAAATATCAACGTTATTCACGTCGTTTTTTCAACAAGAAAACGTTAAGCTATGGGTCTAACAGTGACTTTTTTGTTGTCAGGCGACCAAAGTCTCCCGATCAAACAAGTTTCAGCCTTTTCTGTCGCCTTGGTATTTATCCTCACATGCCTGAAAACAACCAAACTCCCTTTGCTGTAATGACACAACGTGTATAGTGGTCGCCATGCTCATATATACATATTATCTGGATGTTATCGTTTTATCTTGGCGGGCGACACACTAGCGTGTGTCTTAATGTTGTCTATTTCTTGTAGCACAATATAGCTTGCAATAATAACGATTTCATATTATCTTATAAAGGTTTGATGCACGCTTTGGCACAGCAGCCGAGCCATGTCATCCAACATTTTCAAAAACGGCCGGTAGGCGTGCTGAAAGCACTCTCTACAAACTGAACCTTAAGACATCGTTGATTAGTCTTAGCGGCACGCACTAATACATGAAATTCGGATTGGCTAAAGGAACATTATTTAGCGGTAACGACGACTATCCATTTGTTGCTACACGGTTAAAGAATCGTTGAAAGGTGCCTCTTCCCCGAATGACAGGATGCAGCATCTAGCGCCGTCTACCATTATTTACTTCTATGTTGCACTTGATTTCAACAAGCGAAGGAACGCGCAAAGAAATTTCTTTTTGCACAACAAACTAGCCACGTGCCTCCTCAATTATTGAATATAAAGTTGGTGCGTCCACGTGCAACTAGGAGCAAGCGGTCAAGGTTAACGGTATCACTGTCACTAGTGCGTTTCAAAACGGTCAATATAGAAAACACGAGCCTTTAGATACGTTAGACTTGTTTCCTGGTGCACGTGGGCGCACTAACTTTACACTCAATAATTAAGGAGGCACGTGGCTTGTTTGTTGTGTAAAAAAATTATTTGTGTGTTTCTTCGCCTGTTGAAAGTAAGGGCTAGACGGAACTAGATATCGGCTATAGATACTGTAGCTTATCATTTGGTGGCAACCCCCCCTTTAAAACAACAGAAAATTGCCGAGCCAATTGCCGAACCAATAATCAGTGTCGTCCATGGGTACAAGGGTACAAATGAGTTACGGTATTTAAACCCATGATTTGCAACAATGCCACGATAGTAACGGGATTTGCACTGCTTCCTCGGATGCCAGCCGAAACTTCGGCGTCTGTTGGCGGCGGTGTAAACTACGGGTGTTAGCTCTACTTTTCGTTAAACAACAGTTTCGTTTCTCTTCTTAAATGTCTTCAACTAAATTACCGTAAATGCAACAAATGTTTTCTTACCAGTGTCTGAAATCTTTATAATAATATAGGAGACCGGCTAAAAGGAAAAGGAAAGCCTAAAGGAAAGCCTAAAGGAAAACCACTTCTCCCCTCCTCGCGCCCACATTGAAAATGCACTCTCCCACTCTACGTGCAGCCAAAAAGGAGCCAGGCATGAGTGGTCGATCAATCTGACAAGTCGTCGGGAAGAGTGCCGGGAAAATGTCCCGGAAATGTAACCGGCCCCGTGCATAGCACGGGCTTCCTCTAGCGTTTTAATAATGACTACGGACACTTGGATTTATTTTTATTTCAAACAACTTAGTAAACAAAAACAACAGGAAAAAAAAACAATAATCATAGTACCGTAAGTGACTGCGTACTGTTACGGCGTTCAACGCAAAAATCGGTACCGTTCGTTGACGTCAATAATTGCAATACAGTATTTGACAGCAAATTTCATCTTAACCCTTGAATGCATGAATTATTTTCTGATACTTTTTTTTTAAGGACCATATGATAGGACTTTAGGACTTTAGGACTTAAGGACTTTTTTTTGCTGCTCGCTTTGCTCGGGGTCCCCGGGGACCCCTCACAAAGCTTGCAGTGCGAGTTGGGACTTAGTTTTTTCCCGTTTAGTCAGCTGTTACCTGCAGGTAACCGTATGCAACATGGGGTTAAACATCTCATAAAATGAACAATTAAGCATAAAAATCCTGAATTTTAGATTTTTGCTAAAGGAGGAATACTGTACACAACACTTGCATTTTAACACTTGCCTGGCCCTTAGTGAACACTAGTAAACACAAAAGAGTGAGCTTCATTGCTTAATTTAAGTTATTGAGTTATTTTTCGTAGTTACGCCTGTATTTCTGTTTGTTTAATTTTTAGCGATTATTCACGAAGCAAAGGTACAGCATTGGACGTTGAATTTTGAATGCTTCAAATGTTGTACTGAATTCTGCATATGAATTCATCGTTCCTGGCAGATGCCAATGTTTGTGCAAACATCTATCCATTGTTGGAATAGCACAACATTGCATTATTGGAGCCTTTTTTGCGTCATTAAAACCATCTATAGCTTAGAAACGTGCTCCAACAATGCAGTGTTGTTCTATTGCAACAATGGAAGGATGTTTGCACAATCATTGGCACCTACTAGGAACGATTAATCCGTATGCCAAATTCAGTACAACATTCGAAGTGCTCAAACTCCAATGTTCAATATTGGGTTTAGAAAAACCAAACTATGTAAAACGTAAAAAGTTATTTTTTTCTAAGTTAGGGAGTGAATAGAAATCACGCAAGAAGAATCCATTGCCTCCTCTAGGTGTGGTCTGTTTTCCCTTGCATCTGTGGATAGGTAGTTCTAGCAATCCTTTCAAACTTATCCAACCCATATAGTATAGCTATAGTTAACTGTAGTTAAGCGCAAAAATATACAGGGTATTTCGTAAAATTGGATATAATTTTTTAATCCAACAACTAGACCAATTCTCCCTTAAATACTCTCAAATTTTAACAGCATGTGTTGAAACAACACAAATTTTGATGTTTAATGCTTGGTGTTTGTGCCGTTTCAGGTACAGAATGGTCATTCACCGGAAAGAAACGGAGTTTTGTGTCCTGGAGTCTGCTCGTCGTTCTTTAATCTGTGACTGCAGCATACATTTGTGAGAGCATTGGCTAAAATTGCCTCAACTGCAATGCAGAATCGGACATGGCACAGAAAGTACAAAGAGGAAGGCTGTTTGTGGACGGCGAAAGGATCTGGACGACCACCAGTAGCGGAAAGGAAGATCGAGCGGGTTGTCCCCAGGCAACAAGAAAAGTACGTGTGGAAATCCAGATTCCTCCAACGACAGTTTGGCATGTCATACGGAATCTTTTGCCCTGGACGGACAGCTTTCCTCTTTTTAACTGTATGTGCCATGTCCAAATCTGCATTGCAGTTGGGGCATTTTTAGCGAATTCTCTATAGCAAATGCACGGTGCACAGTTGTTCGAGCAGACTCCAACTACAAAACGCCTTTGCTTTTCCAGTAAATGTCATTTATACACCTGAAACGATACAAACATTAAAGATCGAAACTTTTGTTGTTTCAACACGTGTTATAATTTGAGCTCATTTGAACGAGTATTGGTCACGGTATTGGATTACGAAATTTTATGAACTACTGAACTACTGAACATGCTTTAAAATAATCACATTTAAACACACACAAAAATGTTTTTAGATCTTTTGGGCTAAAAAACCCTTTAAAACGTATTACAAATAGCATGGGCTGAAAAGAAACAGCTCAAAGCACTCGAGTTGATATAGTATAGCGTTGCAAACGTGAAATGTGTTTAAAATGAAAACACTAGCGTTCAATTTGCAGCACTTTATAAACACATGCATAAAACACGTGTATAACAACGAAAGTGTTTAAAATAGTGTTTTATTACAACGCATGTTTTTGAAAATAGTGTTTGACGTAAACGCTCAGGTTTAAGTGATGTAAAATAAACTACTGTTTAAGATCAAACTCTACTGTTTTATTTTAAACAGTTTCTTAATTAACTACTTATGTTTTCAGCATGTATATACATAATAAGTCAGGCAGCATTCACCAACACTGGCACAGACAGCTGCAGCAGGCACCGCACATCTCGTAGGAGGGAAAGCATTGCGGGGGAAAGGTTTTCAGGACATCATGCGTCTCGAAAGGCCAGATTAGAACCCGCCTTGAGCCTTATTTACTCCCGCTAGCATGAACATGAACATGGCTGGTAGAATATAATGAAAGTGATCATTAGAAAGAGAATATCACTTGCCGTGGAAGGGGGGAGGGGGTGGAGCTTGAGTCACATGATGCACTGATATTTTTAACCAGCATGAACATGAACATGGAAGAATATAATGGAAATGATTATTAGAAAGAAGGCATAATTCGTAAGGCTGTGCCGATACCAATAGTGATACCGGGATCGGCTGCAGGTACCACTGGTACCAGTATCGGACTGGCACATGATTAACAAGTACCGGAAAAGGTACTGGAATCGGCATGTTTTTTCCACAATCGGCATTTTCGTACATTAACAATATCCGGTTGCTTTTTGATAATATGGCATGGATATTGTTTCTAGCGCTAATAAAAATTAGCCAGCAACTATATAAGCTAGTAAAGGATTAGGCCTATAAGTATAAAATGTTTACATGATCTCGTTGAGCAATAAAGTGGTTAGCGAACAATTCCTTCGTAGAAGTGTTACGTTTGTTAGACAATTAATGATTAATGTATCAACACGTTCTGTATTGTTTATTAGGTTATCGTTTGACATCGTCATCGGCATCGGCACCGTATCTGCACATGACCGAAAGTACGGTACTGGCATCGGAATCGGGTAAACGAGCACCGGTCGAACTGGTATCAGAGAAAGAGGCACCAGCACAGCCTTAAATTGATTAGCAGTGGAGAAGGGGGATTTGAGTCACAGGATGCGCTGAGTGAGTGAACGAAGCAACGAATATCAGCGTTTGTTAGCCAGTATGCGCATCAATTTGAAGAAATTTAATTTGTTCGAACATGGACATACACATGAGCTACCATACCTAACCAGTGTTGCACACGGTGCATTCAACACCACCAGCATGTAATAAGCACAGGTTTCAGCCAGTGTGTTTATATAAAGTTTTGTAAATTGAACGCTTCGGTTTTATTTTAAACGTATTTCACGTTTCTTTTTGAGAGGTTTTTTCTCAACCCATGCTATTTTGAAACGCTTTTTTATGGCTGTTTTCTAGCGTGTCTAATGCGTCTCGTGTGTCGAAATTTAAACATGTTTTTACAGTGGAAGCGTATTAAAAAGGCCCAGATTATTGTAAACGACCAGAATTTTTCTTTTACAACACACATTTTACGATAACGACGAATGTACATGAAGGTATGCGAAAGCTCTTTTTGACGATCTGAGATCTACGACCGGCTTGTAGAGCTCCTTTTCGTCGTGGGGTTAGACTTATTTTTGGTGGAACGTGGTGATGACGTTTTTAATCTTTCAGTAGAACGAGGTGATGATGTGTTTAACCTTTTGGTAGAACGAGGTGATGCGGCCTGTAACCTTAGCCAAGAGGCCATCCTCCCAGCAAGAGTCCTCTTCTTAAGTTCATTGTCTGCTAACGATGATAGTAGCGAAGAAGTCGCCGAATCCTCCGTATCTGACGTCGAAGACGATTCATCCTTTGTTTCGTCCTTTTTTTCGTCCTTTGGTTCGGTGGCACTAGACGCTGCTGTAGCCGGGCGATCGAGACGCAGGAATCCCCGCATGAACTCCCGAAAGCCGTTGAAAAACGAATTAGAAAACAATCTGAATATTTGCTGTGCCTGAGTGAAAAATGGATCGTTACCTATAAAAGTGTTGGCACGGTCGGTTTCGGGCCACGGTGATTCGAACGACCCGGGCCAGCTGAAAAAGAAACGTTTCTGGCGATGGTGGTTAGGCCTATTAGGCCTAATTTGTTCGTCTTTCAGGCCCGACATCCGCTCGGATAGCACATCCGTGGCGACTTCCGGTTTAGTCTGTTTCTTGTTTGCGGCCGCAACCGTCTTCAAGATGGCCGCCTGCCTTAACTTCCATTCTTGCATTAGTTCGTCGTAGCTTCCGTCGAATCGAGAGGGTTTCTTCCATTTTTTCTCCGGCGATGACGATGAGCCGTCTTTTGTCACATCGGCTAGGACAGAAATAAAAGTATTGTTCCTAAATCTCGTTTTAAACAACCTATTATTCGGGCACAGTTACGGAATGAAAGATTGCAAATAAACTGCATGATTTTACAGTCTTAACACAAAAAATACAAAATTGTGGCATTGAATAAGTTACAGAATATTACCTACGAATTCAATCACCGGCCGGACCAGGGTAGATAAGTAGGTAATACCGTTTTTGAAAAAGCATGCGTTAAAATAGTACCTGATTTTATTCACAGCTACAGAGGGCTCCACGTGTCAGTCTCTCCAAAATAGCGTAGCATTGCGCCAAATAAGCAACCCCATCGGAGTTGGGACGAAATATGGTAAACTTTGGTAAAATATGGTTAACCGTACAAGCAGATTGATGATTTGTATACCGTTTGATCTGTGATATGTTCGCCATTGGCTATGGGGGACAATTTTGTTGACAGTACGCCTAACACGTTGGAGAAAATAAATACAGATGCAAACTTATTTGCGTTGCCTTTTGGACTTATATATGTCACACTGCTGAGGGGGGAATCGAACCCACGACCTTTTAACCCAAATGTGTGTTCAACGGTAGGGTCTCGTCCTTGGGTTTCAAAGTTCGTGGACTCGATTCCCTGCTCAGGCAGTTTGACATACAAGTCGAAAAGGCAACGTAAACGGATTTGAATCGGCGTTTATTAACTCTTGCTGAGCCATTGACTTTCCGGCCTGTTTAAACTTTGGAGAAACTTAAGTCAGACAAGTGGGATGAAACACGCATGGACACAATTAAACTGTAAAACGGTTTTCAAAATTTTTACGATTACTGGCAAAAGTTTGACAAATGTCCCAATAGCTATTTATTTTTAGAAATTGATGTTTGCATCGATTTTAATATTTACAGCATTTTATAGCGGCCTTGTTGTAAACCCTAGTTCCGGAAGCTGTTCTGTTCTTAAAGTCCGGCCCACACTGTAACAAACCCATGACAGGAGTTATTTTAAGTTGTTGAGTTCAGACAGTGACAAACAACGGCATATAATGGTCAGGAAAACTACAAGAATTAAAATTTCAAATCCTTTCTTAATATTGTTTAAAAGACTGCATGAAACTTGGAATATTTTCTTTTTTTAGTCAGAGACTGGTCATTATTTACGTCTGGGGAGGGTTGGTGGAGGAATTGAAAAAAAGTGACCTCCAAATTTTTGACGACCCCCTTCACAAGACCGTGAAAAAACAATGAATCCCCTCCTCCCTCCACCCAAGGTTCAAAAATATTCTGCCCTCCCCCCAATCCATAATGTAAGCTTTTTAGGTTAAGTGCAGATGATTCCCTCTGAACTAATTTAAAAATAGTGTTTCGGACTGACAAGTTCCCAACTGTGTGGACAAGATCCACGACTGAAAGTATGTTCTTGAAAACTTTCAAAAAAATGTTCTTAAACCACCTTTGGACTGCAATAATGAAATTTGACGGTAGAACATCTTTTGATTTAATGGATGCATATTGTCAGTAAGGCATGTCCAACCATGTCCAAGCCCTTCACAACATCAACATGAGCAGCATGAAAATACCCCATGTTGCAAAAATTGTTTTCCAGGAAGTGGTTTTAAAGAACTCTTCACCGGATGACACCACAAATAACGTCAAAATCTTATAAAAACTTATGTGGTCTGGGGCTGCCCAAAAATTGTGGTGTTTTTTGACTGTTTGAGTGCTGAGTTTTCCTCCAGTTTGATCAGTGTTTTTTGTGTGACTTCTCAAGAAGGTAAAAAAAAACAACATCCATCCCCCCCCCCTCCGCAGATAAATACTGATCGGTCCCATATGGAGTTCCTAAAAGTATTATTATTGCAATTGTGAATTCATTAATTTGATTTTTAAACACAGTGGCTCCCTGTCGTTCATGAACATTCTTTCGCTCCTATTTACATTACCTTTTATCATTTCCGGTTTTGAATTAGAGGTTTCGGACGATTTGAGATCATCATCATCATCATCACCCTTCTCTAAATCTTCTTCCGTTACCGGTCTCATCTCACTGGCCACTGATTTCAATTTTTCTACGTCATCAAATCTTGATGGCTTGGACGCCATCATTTCCGGTGACAACACTTTCTGCGTTTGTGATGACGAGGCGGCTACCGGTTCCGCCATGACGTCATCATCCGCCTGGAGAGATTCTCGCAGTTTTGCGGCTGTTTCGGCATTCATAATTCTATCGGTAGGTCTCTCAAGAGGTATTACTCCCAGTAGTTCCCGGAGAACATCTTCAAAAGTTACTGGCTTATTGGGGTCTATTCTTAGGCGTTGGGCCGTACTACCTATGACACTTAGCAGCAGAGTTAAGGATAAAACCTGAAAATTAAAAAGGAAAGTTATTCTAACCATTACAATAGCCGGACGGAAAGCCAACGACGGCTCAACAAGATTAAATAAATGCTGGTGTAAACCTATTTACGTCGCCTTTTGGACTTCTATGTCAGACTGCCTGAGTGGGGAATCGAGCCCAAGACCTTTGAAACTGAAGGCCGAGGTCCTACCGCTGAGCCATATTGACAAAGCCGTGAGATCGATTCCCCGCTTAGGCAGCCTGATATAAGTTTTATTGGCTAAACTATGCAAAAATAAAAATAAATGTGTGCTTTGTGAAATTTTTAAAAAATGTCATTGGTTTCCTGCTGAAAAACACGATTCATTGCAGGCACTTGAATATACCAAACGAACACGCTTAATGTAAACTTCCCGATATGAGATGTCCTTGTGAGGAACCATTACGGTAAAAGAACCAACAGCTACAAAAGTCCCAACTCTTTCAATGACATCCCATTGAGACTGCTTTAACTTAAAAAAATAATCAACCATTAGGAAGCATCTAACCGCTTACTTTCTAGACCTCGAGGAGAAAAAGGGGCTTGCGTCGTGAGCTATTGTTAAATGGCGTCACGTCCCACTCCAGTCGTTTATTTGCACGGGTCATGCCTATCACCTTTCGCGTCTGGCCGGAAGTGACTGAAATATTAGTCGATTTATCATGATTTCGATTAGAAGACGTGTCAGCAAATTGTAGGCGTTGTTATTGGAGAGTTTGTGGTTAAATCGTTTGCATATGAAAGGTTCTAGTTCTTTGACTAAAAAGTTTTGTCAATTATGTTTCTGTATGAAAAAAAGGTTGAACCGGAACTAGCCCAGCTTATTTCAGGTATTTCAGGTATTTCAGGTATGTTTTGACAACATCCACGGAAAACGGAATTCTATCTGTTGTTGGGCTATTGGCGAACCACTGAAAAAAAAATGTCGGCTAATTTACAGTTCGTCGGCAAGGCTGTCCCAATTCTAAGCGTACTGGCAGCAGGGGAGTTATGTGGCTCCTGCTAATCAGGTAATTATTGCATAATCGATTATTTAGTGTAACCGTTTTTGCAGTATTAATTCTACAAACATGTGGGGAAACGGGATAGTGCATACTAGGTGCGTAGCTAACAGATTTAGAAGGCAAAGGCAGCGCTACACAATAAAGACAGAATTATAAATTTATTCCACGATCACTTTCGATCGTAAAATAAACAATAGAGGGAACAAGTTTACTTTACGCGGCTTATGGGAAGAATAAGGGCTCTTCACCGAAAAAAAAGCAGGACGAACGCCAATTATGCTCCAACAACCTCACAACACAAAGGCAAAGGCTTTGGGCGCAAAGGCTTCCTTTGGCCGTCAGAAATTAATGAAAGCCGCACTCTTTGCGCTGACGGACGAGAGGCCGTTTTCTTCCCATGTTCCCAGCTGATATTTTTTTCCTATAAACAATTCAGATAGGTGGGTAGTTATTGTCCGTTTCGTGTGGTTTTGTTGTTATTGTCGGTTAGGTTAGGTTAGGAACCGGCTTCGGCATTTTACTTGAGGCATTGAACTGGTTGGGGTTTGACTTGCCGGACTTTCGCCCAGTTTCATGCTTTCCGGCACGGCGCGGTGCTAACTTTGGACCTTCACCACGGCCAAACATTGCGTTTCCCCTAAAAATGGAAGATGAAAACATTACTCAGCAGGTAATTCTTAGTCCATTAATAAAAAAAAAAATCGGACAAGAGGCCGTTTTCTTCCCATGTTCCCTTTACGCACATGGCCCGAAATTCGAAAAAAGAAAAGAAAACTTACCTTAGTTTTCACGGAAGGCACTACATATTGATCCCAAATTGCGGAAACTCGTTAAATCATCATTATCATAACCTAACCAATTAACTGCCCTAGTATGAAATGCCAAACCCCAACCCATATGAAATGACAAACTCCAAACTTACCTAAACTTACCGACAACTGACAATAACAACAAAACCACACAAAACCACACGAAAATGACAATAACAACCCGCCTATCGGAACTGTTTACGAAAAAAAATATAAGGTGCCCTGCCGGCCCTGCGAACGAACGATTCCATTTAGATCCTTCGTTTGAGGATTATGGATTTATGGAATCTTAGCAAAATGGGTAAAAAAAAAAATTATTTTTGCAGTGAATATCTGTTTTAATATTCCTCGCAATATCGTTTGAACAAAGAGACGGCTTCGAGAGGAAATTTGAAACAATATTTTGTACAAATGAAAATGATTTCTTTAACTTGTAGGTGTGTGAAATACAACCAAAATGTGGTAAAAAATTTATTTTGCAATACATATTTGTTTTAATATCCCCCTCAAGTTCTTACCTTTAATGCTTTCATGCTTGTAGCTATTTATCTTCTATATTCGTATCCTGAAAATTAAAAAAATAAACAATGTTAGAAGGGTCACGATATAATAGAATGATTAAAGACGGGAAAGCCAAAGGCTCACAAGAAAAAACTAAATACAGATGCAAACGTTGCATTTTGGACTTATATGTCAGACTGCCTGCGCGGGGAATCGAACTCGCGACCTTTGGAACCAAAGGCAGACTGACACGGCCTGAAGGAAACGTCCATAGTCAGCATTTAACATGCGTTTGGTTTTAGATGTGTCAGTATGGCTCAGCGGTAGCACCTCGGCCTTTGGTTCCAAAGGTCCTGGGTTCGATTCCCCGCTCAGGCAGTCTGACAAATAAGCCCAAAAGGCAACGTAAATAGGTTTGCATCTGTATTTAGTTATAATCGAATGAGTGCTCAACCCATGTTTATTTATTTATATATTTCTGAAAACCGTTTGAACAGGTCAGAAACCCCTTTACGGGAGAAGCAAGCAGCGTCTTGACAAGAAAAAACATGAGTTCAGAATTCAAAGTAATTATTTCTAACGTTCTGAACAGCATTTTCCCAACAAATAAATGAAGGTTATGGCAGGATTGGGTTTTTTGCCGGCAAAAGTGGGAAAAACATGGTGTTTGTCGTTTTTTCCCGGTTATTACCGGCTAAAACTGGCAAAAACCAGCAAGTTGCTTCATACGCTTATTTTCACAGTAAATAATATCCCTCTCACAATATCTATGCAAATTTTCGACTGTCAGTTGCATAAATTTGCATAGATATTGTGAGAAGAATATCATCTACTGTGAAAATAAGTGCATGAAAGGTAAATAAGAAGTGAATATGAATTTTCCAAGTAAACGATGTGACGTTTATAAGGGAAGCTTTTATAATTGTCCAATATTTGACTATTGTAGGGCACACTTTTTTTTTACTTGACTTCGAGTAGATTTTAGCCATATTTTTGGCCAAGGTGGCAAAAACATAGCAAAAAACTGTTTTTGCCATGGCGGTAAAAACCATTGTAAAAAACTGTTTTAACCACTTGGTGCGGGCAAAACCAGCCAACCCTGGTTCGTGGATTTAAGGAGTTTATGTTACGTACCATGTAGAGTGATACATTAAATACTGGATTCTGTTCTTTATAAAGGTGTACGAAAACTATTTTTCGTCCATGTGACTACGGGAGGGATGTGAGCGTAAATTTTTTTACACATTAACAATTCCGGGCATAGAATTCGATTATGGGTAACTTTGTATAAGAAATTTAGCCCTAGAAAAATCTAAACTGCTGCAAAGAGTAGGAATCTCATATTTGCGATGTTCATCACAGATCTAGCATACGCAGTAATTTTCATGTTCTCAAGATAATGAGAACAAGAAATATCAAGAACTATAGCGACCTATTTTCCTGTTATTATATATCCAAACTTTTGTAACGCTGGTCCAGAAACAGTTACACGCCTTTATAAAAGTTATAAATTAAAGTTTTTTTTGTTGCATGAACCTCTGGCATAAACCGCTTCCCCCTTTCCTACAATTTTCCTAGCACACGGGTGGTGTTTGAAGTGCCGTTTGTAGCAGGGGATGGGGTAGGAAGGGGGAGGCGGTTGTTTTATGAAAGAGCTAGCGTAGAAAGGGCGTCTTTGGCCAGCAAAAAAAATTGTTTAAACGTTGCATGAACCTCTGGCATAAACCGCTGGAAGATTAAAATTAAAGGATAAGTGAATCCTTTTGCAACATTTCTACGTCCGAGACCAATGGGTGTACGAGAAGAAGAATTTCAATCCGAGCCGAGCCGAGTCGAGCCGAGCCGAGTTTGTAGCAGAAAAATCGAATATCGAACCGAGGTTGAGTATTGGTGAACATAATATCGTTGGTTTGCAAGTTTCTTTTTAAATTAAACAGAAAATCCAAAAGGTAACAGAAATAGGTTTGCATCTGTGTTTAACAAGTAAGATGCCATTTAAGTGACTGTTAAAAACGGTTTGAGCTAATACAGAGTGGCGTTCAAAATCTGAAGATGAAATTCCCTGTTTATTTTCTACGGTTTCCAGACTAACACTGAAATTTCCCCTGAATATTTTAGTCGGTTGAAGGAGGTTACAGGGTTTACAAATTTTTTTTTCACATTTCACTCAAATCGCAATACCTATATCGCATCGCTTTGCTAAATCAAAAATTCCACTGCCCTAACTGGTGTTGGTAAAGAGCAGGAATGCTATAATCTAAACAAAACTAGAAACGCACTTGCCAATATTATTAATTTAGACCTAAGGAGTGTTTGCTTCATGAGAAATGAAACAAAAAGTACATATTTTTAACTGTAATAAAATGAAGGTTTTAGAAGTAAAAAAAAAAGAAACAAGAATTAGCACTTCTTTATAAAGGAAAAGACTTTCCGGAAAATGTTGAAATTCCCTGACTTTCAGTATGTGTTATCAATTCCCTGATTTTCCCCTGACATTTCTAGATTTGATAAATTTCCCCGAATTTTTCTGGCTTTCCAGGTTTTCCATGCAATAGCTTTTAATTTGCACCACTTGAAAGCTTTCGTCGAGACGAATAATTTGTAATAATGGAATGTCAAAATCGGTGCAAAATTGGGTTAAGTTATCGCAATTTAACCGGATTCCAGTTTTTCGAGTGTGGATTCGAGTATAGCGAGCCGAGTTCGGTTCGAATCACATCTTTCGAGTATGGGACAACCCCTGGTTTGAGCGAATGTTGCAAAACTGAGTTACACAGGAAAGCTAACATGCAACCAAGCATCATTAACTGCAGCTTCGTTTCTGTTTTTTTTAAGTACACCGACAACAACTAAAACGCGTGAAGCTAAGAACGATGCCAGTTGAGTGAGGAGGGCTAAAATCAGGGTTGCCACGCCGTACAATTTTTCCCTCTTCATTGGCTGATATGTCCCTTTCAAGGCTTCAATCCAATTTGAAAGTATAAAAAATAGGAAATAAAGTTTTTTTTTTTTAAATAGGCGCTTCATAGGCAACTCAAACAAAATTTATAGGAGGTTTATGGATGGGAATTATTAGCGTGGATACAGTGGGAGAGGGACACAAATATTTTTGGTTGTCCTACAGTACAATAAGAAGATAAAAATCACTTTTGGTTGCATAACATGGTCGGTACATGCTTCACTTGGCTGTGTTTGGTCGTTCGACCAATTCATGTTTTGTTTTCATACATGCTACAGTGCTACAAAAAGAGAAGATCGATGCTCGTATTTAGGATCTAAATAATTAGTGTAGCAAGGAAACACGCCAAAACAGAGCAATAGTTCAGTTCGGTACACGAAAATATAGGAAATTAGCAGCATTTCACGATTATAGGAGTTTTACACCAGAGTGGCGTTTTACTTTGAAAACCTAGAAAATTCAGGGAATTTATCAAGTCAGTAAAATTCAGGTAAGAATCAGGACATTTAATAAACATACACAGAAAACCAAGGAATATCAACATTTTCCGGAAAGTCTTTTTTTTTTATCTTCCAAGAATCGTTAATTCGGATTTTACTTTTTACCTGTAAAACTTTCACTATCTTTCAGTAAAATTCCATGTTCTATTAGTTTTACTTATGATAAAGCAAAAACTCCTCACCCTAAGTGATACGGGACGTTACGTGTTAAGTGCGTTTCTAGTTTTGTTCAGATTATGGCTTCCTACTGTTTACAAATAAATACCAATTATGCCAATACAATTTTTGATTTGACAAAACAATGTGATGCAGTGATGGCGATTTTAGTGAAATGTGAAAAAAAAAAATGTTCAGACCTGTACTGCACCTTCCTTCGTCCGAAAAAAAATCAGGGAAAAATGGCATTATTGGTTTGGAAAATTCAGGGAATTTCATTATGAAGTTTTGAACGCCGCCCTGTGTAGGAATCCCATACAAAGAATAGGAAATAAAGGAGGACTGGAAGTCCCGCCCTTTATTTGCTCAAAAGTCCCTTTTCGCCTAAATAAATTTCACGGTTATTATTAAAAATAATTGGAATGAAAAGAGCGAATAAATTCGAAGTACGGTAGGCAGTAAGAATCTAAATTTTCACTGCCAACATCGATGAATTGGAACGGTAATGACGAGACAAAACGAAAGCGAAAGGCATGTGCCGAAGCTGGCAGACATTTTGCAGCCAATCCAACTTCACTCTACTTTATTTTTTTTTCATTTTGAACTGGTAAATTTCCCTAAACGTGAGAATTTTTCCCCCTTGTGAAAACCTGATAACATTACCTAAGGTCTTGGGTATTCCGTGTTCCGGAAGTACATTATAAATATCCACTCTTCCTGTAGTTTTTAAACACAGATTACGGAAGTGAACTCCTAAAATTTCCCACCCTCGATCGTACCAATGTCAACTTCCTTTCACCATTTGAAATAATTTAAGTCGACTTACCTTGAAATTTTGTGGACTGTTTTCAGGGACAATTCGTCAACTCTGTTTACTTCGTTACTTACAAGCAAACACTGCCAGCAATGCTTACGCAGTCCACATCCAATCTACGTCTTTTTGGTTGTGATACATTTACGCCAACGAGTTTGCTCAAGAGTTTGTGTTATGAACGCACTAAACAGATCCGGAAGAGCACGCGGAGTCGTGACGTCATGGGGGTGGTTACGTCACAGGAGAAGGTGAAAGTGAGAAAGGTAGGTTGGTGGGGGTCAAATACGTGGATGTTATTTCTTTAGGGCATCCGGCCTGTGATTTGTAGGAAGCCAAAACCATTGAGGTCGACTCCGTCATTCGGTTTCGCTTCCTTAAGGCGGGTTTTTAGGTGTGACCCTAAATCACTCCTTGTTTTAAGACTTGCAGAAGCCAGTTTGAAAGTTCGGAGCGACACTTTCTTCGCAGAGAAAAGGAATACAAAAAAAAAATAGGTTGAGATGCGGCCTGAGGGATCGACCAATCAGCGATGTTCTTGTTTTGACGGGAGATACAGGAAGTGAAACTGTAGACTATACTGTCAGGGGTCGGTCGTTGCGATTGAAGTTATTTATAAATCTTGTAGTGTAGGTGTGTGGGCGTTATTGAGTGAATATTTTAGGCCTATTGTTTAGATTTCAGGACCAAAGTTTGGTCGTGGTTTTAGGATCACTCATCACTCCTAAGGCGCGTTGTTTGTGAAGCGGTCGTGTGTTCAATCCTGGCTGTCATGAATCCTGTGTCAGGGTTCTCACTTAGGTTTCTCACTTAGGGTTCTCACTTAGGTTCTCACTTAGGGGTTCGACAAAGACAAAAAAGTGTACGAGGTTTGTAAATGTGTAAATATTTCAGCGGATTTACGGATATGACGGGATTTAAAGATTTACAAAAGATTTAAGTAAGATTTAACGATTTACATGAAGTTATGCAAGATTTACACGGATTTGGACGAGATTTGAAGATTTACATAAATATTTGCTGGGATTTAAAGATTTTAGTAAGATTTAATGATTCACGTGAAGTTTTTCAAGATTTACACGGATTTGCAAAAGATTAAAAAAATCTACTTAAAATTTTTCAAATTTACAGATTTGAAGATTTACGTGAAGATTTGCTGGTTTTTAAAGATTTACAAAAGATTTAAGTAAGATTTGAATTATTTACGACAGATTTACGCGATTTACACGTTTTGCACTAGATTTACAAGTTTTGTCCAAGATTTACAAGATATGAATGACGTAAACAAGATTTACATGATTTACGCAAGATTTACACAAGATCTCCAACGAATTTATATATCTAAATATTGGGTGTTCAAGCTTTGTCGAACTCCTCGGCTTTCACGAACCTGGAGAACCTTTTAAACTCGGGGAATTTAAACTACATTTGCAACCCAGGGAACAGTCAGGGAATTTTCCGATTTTTCACCAAAAAAAAAATAAAATTGGAAAACTCAGGGAAAAACAAAGCCATACTTTTAGGCCTAGTCCT
The DNA here is from genome assembly GCA_023313725.1 of Lithobius niger. Lineage (NCBI taxonomy): Eukaryota > Metazoa > Arthropoda > Chilopoda > Lithobiomorpha > Lithobiidae > Lithobius > Lithobius niger. The sequence goes on along the minus strand of JAHWFP010263365.1, from coordinate 15,069 downwards.
AAGTGCATTAAACACATTTTGTTAAGACATCATGATAAAATAAAATTTATTCGTTTACTTCTGTGTTGGCACCGAAAGGTGGGGGGAGGGGGGGGGCTTGAGGCTTATTGGCGCGTCGACAACTTGGTCATTAGTGCCAACCTCAGTCACAGTGCAGTGGTCCGGGTTGCCACTGCACCACACATTACAGAGATATTTTTCAAACCCCTAATCTAAATCTTGTCATACATCTGTACCTCCTTCAAAAATTGAAAAACACCGGACAGGAGGACAGACTTATCGCCCAACTGACGTGCAATGTCGTGCGGAAGATGGAAACGACGACGAACACCATCAAGATGGCGACAATCAACAAGTAAGTGCCGGACCGTAAGTGGCCGTCGACACCAATAACATTCAGGAGGGTCAAACCCCCGCAAAACGAAACAGTGAGTAAGTCGGGTGTGACCAATGTGCAAATCGAAAGGTTCGTTAAATCGGGCTTTATAGGCTTTTTCACTACGTGAGCCCTAAATACAATTAAAACTAGTAAAATGTGTGGAAAATTTTCTTCCTAAATTGTCTGAAAATAGCCTGGAAATTGACCTCTACTACTCTGGAAAAACCTGGAAAACTCATGGAAATTAGTTCAGCGATTTGGTGGGTACCCTGTGTAAGGGAACGGTCATGGAAATTCGCTCGTACTCATGTTGACAGTGGCGCGTAAAAGATCCAAGGAATTCTTAGCAAAATTCATGAGGGTTCCCTGAAATCCCGTAAAAGCGAGCCAGCACAGCTTAGTGGTTAGAGTCGTGGTCTCCTGTCTAAAAGCGTGTGAGGTCGAATAGCGTTGCATGTCGAATATGGTGGATCAAATCAATGATTTTTTTTTTTTACAATTTTAAATCTTAATAGTGCGGAAAAGTTGGTCTTCGACTCCTAATCACTAACCGAAAAGGAAAAGAAAATTAGGGTTGTCAAGTTAGATTAGTTTCTTTTCCTGAATTTCACCGGGAAGGGTCGATAGTCTCACTGGGCAACGATTTTTCATGCAATGAGATGCAAGAGATCAGCCACTTTTATTCAGTTCTTGTATCCCACTGCGTAGGACAGCACTGTCTGAATCAACGTATTTTCACGTAAACTGACTTTTTTTTGCACTGCCGGTGCTGTTTGTAGAGAAATATGATAAAGTAGTTTTATAGGTGAGATCAGTTTTTTTTTTGCCTGACTTTCAGCAGGTAGCGTAGAGTTTCACTGGTGAACAATTTTTAATGCAATTTGATGCAAGAGAATAGCCGCTTCTACTCAATCCTTTTATTTATTGATATTACTTTGACAATGAAAATGACTCCCCTTAAAGTATACAATTTGTGAATACAGATAGCTTGCCACGAAATTACGCATCCCATGACGTTACATATTCAGGACGTTGTGTAGTCCAGGGCATTCCAAGACAGCGCTGTCTAAATAACAGATTACTTGTAAAATGAAGTTTTGCCTAATGCCTGGTTTCACTGTTTGGTAAACAATGTTAAAAACAACAACTGTTCTTCCAGGAAAATACTTATCACAGGCATTAAGAACCTGCAGGTAACGGCCTTAACAAAGTGGGAGTCCATGGTTTTTAATTAATAGCATCGGCTGTGGACCACAGATGGTGGTCTGAGACGTCACTTCCCTCAGCATGGCCGCCTCCAGTGTTTGCCGTACGGAAGGTTTTTTGTTTTTTTCCGTTTTTCCGTAGTTTCCGTTACCATAGACCACATACGACGAAGATGTATATATGTAATTAATTAGCCATACCTGCTTTGCGTTAGCTAAACCATGCGCAATGGCTGTTTGCTGTGACGTCACCATGAGTTAGCCAATGACGAACGAGAACAACGCCTGTTTGGCCGTCTGATTGGACTAGCCCAGTCACGTGATATACACATCACAGCAAACAGCCATGGCGTGTGGTATACCTTCTAACTGTCTAAAACTTAATATCCTTCTGCAGTTTGGACGGGATGCGAACTCTCAATATTTAGATTAGCAGGGTGAGGCTCTAACCAATGACGCCATTCTGGCTTTATGAAAAATTCCAAGTTTAAGACGTATAGTAAAATAAAGTGAGGTAATATTTCGTTTGTTGCTGATTATTAGTACGTAAGTAATCGACGGTACCTTCACTATACTTTGTTCCACATTACGTTTTCAGAAAACTGACTGTATGACGCCACATTTTCTTCCACTACGAGTGCAAAAAATCTGTAAACATCCCATTCGTAAACTCTCAGTAACTTTGTTGAGTCTACAAGTGTGATATCCGCACTCTTATTGCAAGGAAACGAGTCGTTATCCAGACAGTTTTCTGAAAACATAATGTGGAACAAACTATAGGCTGAACGCTCACCCTTTTTATTTGCTACCGCGCAAACGAATGCACCCGCTCGCACTTTTTCTTTTCTACCGTGCAAAAGAATGAACTCGCTCGCCATTTTTCAATGTCCTCTTACGTCACTTCCTCTCTTCCAACTCCTCCTCTTCTTGTTCCGTCCTACAGATTTAAGAATGAATGTTTTGGGCCTTATTCACTGCTACCTTGCAAAGAGAAATTGTTACTAGCCATCGACGACAATATCCTTACGTCACTTCCGCCTCTTTCAGCTTCTCCTAATCTAGTTCCGTTTTACCGCTTTAATTGTATAGATACGTAACTAGAGATTTAACTTGACTTAATTTGGACTAGGCGTGTTCTGTAATTTAAGTACTGCAGATCAGAACTAAGTATTCGTAGCGTACACTCTGCAGTAACGCCCATTTTAGGAATATCAAGACTAGATCTTACAATGGTTAAACAATGCTTTCCGATTGTTGAACATATGAACCGGTTTTTTTCGTACGATACACGAAACAAGAACACACACGACTGTGATCTATGGAGCATGATTTTGTACGGTATGTGTGATAGCACATATTGTTGTTGAAAATTTGCAAGCTAAGGCTCGAATGTTCAATGGACGGCGGTGGTGGGGGGGGGGGGGAGGGAGGGGGGACCCGCCTCCCCCTCCGCTCCATAAAAGAAAAAATGTAAGAATTTTTTTTTGTATGGCGGGAAGAAAGGTAATTAGTTAGGCTTATTTACGCTAAATTTTTTGGGTTCAAATAACAGTACGCAGTTTCTGTTACCGGCACCCTAGTTTTACTTGGCAGGACGAAAAAAAAAACACAATTACGACCACCACAAAAAATGCTGTTCTACACATATTTTGTGACGAGGCCCAGTGGTAGTCAGAATGATCACAATGTTTAGGAATTTTTATTGTTGTTACAAATAAATGTAACTTATGGCTATGGTCTTTGATGGGAATGCTATGCATGCAAACCGACTGAGGGATGGTAATCGTGGCTGACCTGTAGCAGGAGATCGACTCCGAGAGGTCGCGCATACGCAAGGCCGGTTGAGATAAGTGTTGATCCAGGAAGCAGCTACTATCTCAGCTGGCCTTGCCCATAGGACCACGATCGTTTCTTCTTTTGCTGTCTAGCGAGCCTAACGTAAATTCCACATTGCCAATTGTAGCATTATACACTCGAATACAATTTTTATGTTCGGAGCAGTCCCACTTGCGTTTCATAATAAGTATTCACTAGTTTGTTAGTCCAGGTGGTGCAGAGTTGCGTACATTCGTGGTCCAAAGGTACGTCGATTCGTCGGATCGACGACAGCCATGTTGATATCAGAGATAACAAATACATGACGCAACAAAGAACACAACTGAGGTAATCTTACCGACTAATAGTTCAAAAGTTAAATGAAAACTTGAAGATTGCTACTCGCTGCAGCAATCTTCAAGTTTCCATTTAACGTCTAAAGTATTATTGGGTGCGATTAACTTGGCTAATAAGATTGACCTTGACGGCCTTTCCTTGGCTGAATGATAGCACTGCCTTCAGAGGCCGATCGTTTTTTTGGAAACTTGGTGGGTGTTCTACCAGTTTTGGTTTTGGGTGCATATCACGACTTTCATAGGACTGTGAACGTACAATACATAAGGTTACACCGTCTTATTCACCATCTTATCTTCATGTTTAACCTTTTTCTAGAGCAATTTTATTTCTATAAATTTTCACATTTATAATTTTCAAATTTACCATTGGCAATTAGCCGTTAGATTAGCCAAATTGAGACGGCTTAGTTTGTTGTATGTTCATTTTTCTCATGCTTAAGTTGCTTCAATCCCATTTATGCACACACTGGCTAACAATCGCTGATTTCGTTCACTTCGCTCAGTCAATCAGCGCAGCCCCTTCAGTTGTTTTGTTTATCCCTGCAGCTTCCCCTTAATTTTTCATGATTTC
>JAHWFP010263363.1:0-21829 GCA_023313725.1 Lithobius niger | reverse complement strand
TTTAGCTTAGTGCTCCACTTGTATGATTTCTGCCCAGTGTTCACGTTAGCTTAGTGCTCCACTTGTATGAATTCTGCCCAGTGTTCAATTTAGCTTAGTGCTTCACTTGTATGATTCTGCCCAGTGTTCAATTTAGCTTAGTACTCCACTTGTATGATTTCTGCCCAGTGTTCAGTTTAGCTTAGTGCTCCACTTGTATGATTTCTGCCCAGTGTTCAATTTAGCTTAGTGCTCCACTTGTATGATTTCTGCCCAGTGTTCAGTGGGCTTAGTGCTCCACTTGTATGATTTCTGCCCAGTGTTCAATTTAGCATAGTGCTCCACTTGTATGATTTCTGCCCAGTGTTCAATTTAGCTTAGTGCTCCACTTGTATGATTTCTGCCCAGTGTTCAATTTATCTTAGTGCTCCACTTGTATGAATTCTGCCCAGTGTTCAATTTAACTTAGTGCTCCACTTGTATGATTTCTACCCAGTGTTCTGCCAACTGCGTTACCTCGAATCTTTCGCGAATGTGTCCGAAAATATTTTTAGATAAAAATTTTACCCTAGACTTTGGAACTCGTACATTAGTGCGCCAAAACTACCCTCTCAAGAAATTTCAACTAAATTTGAACAAAATTACGAACGTCATCAGGTCCCAAACAGATGCGCAAAATCTAAATTCAGTCGAGTATTTGCTCGCTTGGCCAGATACCGAATATTCGCTAGTTATTACGTGCACTGTTCGCTAATTCTGTGCGTAAAGTCCGTTGTACTTTTTGGACTGACGTCATGCTGCCTTCACACAGAAACAATTGCACGGTAAAGACGAGAAATCAAGGCCCGCCTTGTGTAAGCCTCAGCATGAACTTCCATGTTAAACGTCAAACTTTGAACTTCTATAGTCTCTCCCAGAATTGACATAGACCAACGAAATTCGGTATTTCGGGTCGTGTCGTAACTCTTTCACTGCCTTACAAATTTTAATGACAACAATCAAACCGTTCGGCGTCCACAGCATGGCCATTTCTTGTTGTTGTTGTTGTTCTTGTTGTTGTTGGGACTCTTTGCCCTCACCTGGAGATCGAACCACTGAACCGATTTTCAAGTTCTATAGCTTAAAACGTAGGTATGGACAAGGCCTAAAACCTTTCGCAGGCTATTTTAATGGTACTGCAATATTCTTTACACAGAAAGCCAAATGGGCTAGCACTTTTGCTTTCACCTAGAGATCAAAGCACTAAGCAGATTTTCAATTTGTACAGCTTAAACTGTAGGTATTAACACCGACCAGGGACTTTTGAGCACGATGTTGATGTGACAGCAGTATTCTAGTCGGCAGAGCAATTATTATTGTAGAACACTGGGCAGAAATCATTAGGTGAATTAACAAATCTTTTAAATCGAGCTAAAAACATGAAATTTGGTACACAAATCTTTCTTAACATTATAAATCGAATCAGAAATGCCCCCCCCCCTCCCCGAAGTAGACCAAGTTCCTTCAGCACCTCCCTCCCCAGCAGCCCAACCCTCTGTGCTCCCTCCTAGGGGCTTGGGCAGCAAATTCTTCCAGATCAAGCTCAAAACATGAAATTTGGTGCACAAGTCATTCTTAGCAGCATAAATCGAATTGGCCGTGGAACCCATGAATACTCCCAAAGGGGCCCAGCGCCCTCTGTGCCCTACTGAGGTTTGACCCACACATTTTTTGCAAATCAAGCTAAAAGCTTGAAATTTGGACACACGTCAATCTTTGCAGTACAAGTCGTAAAAGCCATCCCATGAATAACCCCTAAGGGCCCCAAGCGCCTTTCTGTGTCCCCCTCATTGAGGTTTGACCAATAAATTCTTGCAGATCAAGTTAAAGCATGAACCTTGACACACAAGTCATTATTAGCATTTCAAATCAAACCAACCATGGAACCCCCCACGAAATATCCCAAATAACCCCCTAGCACTCCCCTGTGCTCCCTCCCTGATGCTTGACCAACAAATTACTGCAGATCGGGCTAAATGCTTGAATTGTGGCACACAAGTCATTCTAAGCAGTACACATCGAACTAGCCATGGAAAACCCCAATGAAATATCCCCAAGGCTCCCCCTCCCCCGCTAGGCTCTACCCCCTTACTCCCCCCTCCTTCCCCCGTGCTTCCTCCTTGAGGCCTGCCCAACAAATTCTTGCAAATAGTGCTAAAATAATGAAATTTTGTACACAAGTCAGAAGTCATTGTTAGCAGTAGAAATCAATCTAGCTATGGAACTTCCGCGAAATCCTCCAAGGCCCCTCAGTGCTTTCCCCTGCTCCCGCTCCATGAGGTTGATACCCGACAAATTCTTGTTGATCGTACTGAAAGGACGCATTTTGGTACACTAATAATTCCTAGCAGTAGAAGTTAAACTACCCATGGATCCCTATGAAATACCACCAAAGCCGGCCCGCTCCCCCCCCCCCCCCCCAGCATCACCCCTCCCCTCCACCCCATGAAGCATCAATGACCAACAAATTCTTGCTGAACGTAATAAAAACATGCATTATAGCTGTAGAAATCAAACTATATACGGAACCCTATAAGATACATTCACCCCCAAGTACATCCGTGTGTTCTTTCCATGAGGTTGATAAACAACAAATTCTAGTTCGATTTGTACTGCTAAGAATGAATTGTGCACCAATTCACGTGGTAGCGCGATCAGCAAACATTTGTTGGTCAATAACCTCGTAGAGGTGAGAATGGTTAGGGGACCATGGGGCCTTCGGTGGGTATCTCGAAAGATTTCATAGCTAGCTCGATTTATTAGCTAAGAATTTAGATGTCTACCAAATTTCATGGCTTTTACCTTGATGTTTACGATTAGCACAAATTCTGACCCGCATCAGCTGTACCACACCGGAATATCGAACCAATGAACTGATGCCCCAATTTTACAGCTTAAATCATAGGTATGAAGAAGGCCTATGGCCTTTTGAAGCTATTTTAAAGTGACTACAATTATTGTTGTTCTTCTTGTTGGGGAAATTTTGCTCTCTCCTAGAGATCGAACCAAAGAACCGATTTTCAATTTTTATAGCTCTTAAAATTGAGTATTAAAAAGGCTCTGATATAACAGTTGTTTTAAGGTGATTACAGTGTTATTCTTGCTGACACAAGGAAAAAATAATGGATATTAGTATTAAAAACGCTTCAGCGTATGAAATACGGACGTAAGTCTTAAAAAACTTAAAGCCCAAAAGGAACAGATATTAGAAAATGCGATGCTGATGACTTACATGTCTTTTTCTAATATCTGTTCCTTTAGGGCTTTTTTAAGGCTAACATCCGTATTTTATACGCTGAAGCGTTTTTAATACTAATCCAGATAAAGGTCAGGTTGTGGAGAAGGCTTTGCAGAAATAAGCGAAACTTTCGTTGGAGCCGGGTCTCGCGTCCAACGCAATAGTTAGGGGAACTGCTGAACATGTGACGTCATGGCAACATTGCGATCACGTGGGAAAGTCCTTTGAGGGCAGGCCCAACAACATTCACCCGATCAAACATAAAATTATCAATTCTTGTTTGTGATTATGGTTGTAACTAGGGTGGAAAATATATGTATGTGGGCTACCATATGCATTGTATAATTTTTGCTCTCCTCTAGACAGAAGACTCTTTTTTACCGCCGTATGCACCACCTTTGTCTTGTAGCCACCATGGTCACATGACGTACAATCATGTGACCATACCAAGTTAATTAAAGGGCAGAGAATAATTGCTCGGTGCTGCATAATGCTCTAATCTCCTTTCTTACCCTCTGCACGCCGTACTAACCTGGTAGAACCGACTACCTTACAGTAGCTGATCGCCTACGAAACGCTAATATAACTTTCGTTCTGATTAATGAAAAAATTCTTGGCAAATACTTTTGCATGGTTCCTCTTGCGATAATGCGCCTGCCCCCCCCCCCCCCCCCTTCAACCGGTTTGTCTATGTTAAACATTACCTCGGATTCCGAAAACTAACAAAATGTAACAGAGACCCTAGTCAAGTTTCACATACTCATATTGGTTTGTGGACTGATCGCAATTTCTAGACTTAAATACGTGGGGACTTATCATTGCCACTTATGTTTCAAAAGTTAATGCATGTGAAAAGGCTTGGACCAAAGTAGCTATGCTGAAACGCAGAATCGTGCACTCAGATTACAAAACAGAATTAAAAGGCGAACTAGGGCCAATCATAGCTTCGCTAGTGAAATAAATTAATTAAATTTATGATTTACACAGTGAACAATTTACGATTTATAATTGTCAATATCCCATGGAATGGAATTTGAAACTTACCATAGCAAGGTAGTCAGCTAGCTAGTATCTCAAGATTGAAAGGTGCGCACAGCCAGCCAGACTATTACCGTTTTAATTTTACAGCTAGAGGTACATGAAGTGCTGCATGAGGGGACTTTACTGTCGCGAACTGGTCTCGAGTATTGAAGGATTCTACAAGATTCGTTCCTCAGGCAGTTGCCACCCAACAAATTGTTTTAGAATATACTTTAAAGCCACAAAAATCCTTCCGGTATGTCGTTTTGGGACAACATTTACACAGGTATGTCGTTTTGCGTTTGCAATATTTAGACAGGTTAGAGTTAATGTCGCAAAATCATTTCGTACGATAGAAAAGACAAGAAAATGAACGTGTTGGCAACATTTACATATACGTTTGAACTAGTGTCGCAAAACTGAACTATACAGGAAAGCCAACAGGGATGCATGTTCGTTAAGGGAGATAAATAATTAATCCCATGACGCAGATGAAAGGGTGTATTGTGTTGAAACAAGGTTCTAAGATACGACTTCTTGGAAGTTTTGTATACTTACTTTAGATTACATTTTGCATGTTTGCCAACGAGTCAGCGAATGCTTATTCAGTTTTGCTTCTTAGAGTAAACTTCAAGTTGTTTTATGAAGGGGTTTGCATAACGGCGAACAAAGCGTATTATTAAATACGTGTTTGGCTAACGGGGACACTGACTGGGGGGGGGGAGGCGGTTGAAGCAGACGGAGGGAGACACGTGATTTGGTGCTAATTAGCATGAACGCTCATTTTTCTTTTTGTTATTCATAATTAACTTTTTGCATGTGTTTGAAGTGCTCGTGGAGCTATGTGCATTACGGCAATTGCAGAGTGCGCATTTACGCGTTCTTTAAACGCCAGTTTTTTTTGTTTTTTTGTGTGGTTAGATTGCGCTTTTTGAGAGATTGAAATTGCGGAAAGAGATTAAAGTTAGCGATTTTCCACTTATAGAAAAGTTTGTTTAATGATTAATTATTCTGTATGTTCGTGGTGTGTGTCAAGACTGTATTTTGCTGTTTTAGTAACAGCGACCTTCGGGGGTTTCTGCATGACTAAATGTGAACGAAATCTTGAAAAATTAAGGGCAAGTTGCAGGGATAAACAAAACAACTGAAGGGAATGCGCTGATTGAGTGAGCGAAGCGAACGAAATCAGCGATTGTTAGTCAGTGTGTGCAAAAATGAGATTGAAGCATCCTAAACAGACGGTGTAATCTTATGTACGTTCACAGTCCTATGAAAGTTGTGATATCCACCCAAAACCAAAACTGGCAGAAAAACCCGCCAAGTTTCCAAAAGCGGTCGGCCTTTGAAGGCAGTGATATCATTCCACCAGGGAAAGGCCGCCAAGGTTAATCCTATTAGCCAAGTTAATCGCACCGAATAATACTTTGGACGTTAAATGAAAACTTGAAGATTGCTACCGCTAGTAGCAATCTTCTAGTTTTCATTTAACTTTCGAACTATTAATATGTGCGATTAACTTGGCTAATAGGATTAACCTTGGCGGCCTTTCCCTGGTGGAATGATATCACTGCCTTCAAAGGCCGACCGCTTTTGGAAACTTGGCGGGTTTTTCTACCAGTTTTGGTTTTGGGTGGATGTAGTTTGCGATAAGGGATTGAACATCGGGAGATATGAAGGGGGGAGTTGGAAATATTTGTAAAAATGCCCAATTAGCGTTTCACACATTAGTTTTCGCTGTTCAGGTTGATTTTTGCTCCATTTACTCAAATTACGTTTTTGCTTTTTGAAAACATAAAATTATTTTTTTCTTTCGTTTAGTAATTTTTTTGCACGATGATAATTTGCATTCACTTTCTGCAGCCATCACAGCATATACAGTGATTACATATTGTTTCACAGATCTCGAAGTCAAGGACATGAATACTGTGACAACAACAGATACCACTTGTAGCGGGTTAGCGTCACGTAACGGTAACGTAGAGAAAAATGAGAGACACACCACAAGAAGTTCTGTAATGTCTCAGACATTTATTCCTCCATTATAGCGGAGGAAAGTGTACCAGACTCGATCAACAACTTTGTTCGCCGCTTCTGGTCTTACTTTTACGGCAACGCAAGACTGTGTCATCGATATGTACTACGTCGTTTTGCAGTATTATTCCCTAGCTTAAAGACCCGGCAACCGAGCACAATCGTGCACGGGTCTGATCACGAACTGCGCACTGACTGCTTTTATAGCATGCATAGATGTAATGGAACTCCTAAGTACCTGCTGAATGCATGCAACAACATGTTTCGGTATACGCAGTGAAGCTAAGTGTCCCGGCTAGAGGGGCGCATTTAGTGGCTTCTATACTTTGTTCCACATTATGTTTTCAGAAAACTGACTGTGTGATGCCATGTTTTCTTCCACTACGAGTACAAAAAATCCGTAAACATCCCATTCATAAACCTAACAGTAACTTTGTTGAGTCTACAAGTGAGATATCCACATGTTTTTGCATTCTTAGTGCTAGGAAACGAGTCGTCATCCAGTCAGTTTTCTGAAAACATAATGTGGAACAAACTATAAGCGAGGGATAATCGTTTAACTGGAAAATCGCATAATTGGAAGAACGTATACCGTATAACGGAAAGTCGTCTAACTGGAAATTCGTATAATGGAAAGTCGTCTAAAAGGAAATTCGTATAACGGAAAATCGTCTAATGTCCCTGCCTCGCTCGCGCTGCCGCACTCACTGCGGCTATACATATAACATCAGAAACCGCAGTTAGACGTTTATCCAGTTAGACGTTTATCCATTATACAATATTCCGTTTAGATGATATTCCGTTTAGACGATTTTCCACATTTTTTATTTATGCAGATATTAGACAATTATCCCATTCGTCGATTTTATAGTTAGACGTTCATCCGACGCCCCATGGCTTCTTGATCTAGACTGTGAATCGCGCTAGACCAAGTGCCACACACTAACAGTAGTTACAACACTAACAACACACCGTTGCAAGTGGTGATGTCAAAACACAAAGCTATTTTGCCAAGTTCAATAAAAAATTAAATAACCGAACACAATTTGGGGAACTTACTACCTTTTCGTTTCCTTTTTTGTGTGTTCTTTCCAATTGTTAGCGTTTTAATGTTGAAGTTTTCGAAATAATGAATGCAGAAACATGTTTAATGTTTATTTTCTATTTTCGAATTAGACCTCGCATTGATTTCACGATTGATTTTGTTGGTTTGTTTGATATGACCAGGATGGTAAAATGGGTGTTAGAGCTGTCGGTTTAAAGACGAGGCGATTGATTACTAAATGTAGGGGACCATAGTGAAAGAACGAAGTTTAAAAAAAGGAAACGAAAAGGTAATTCGCCAAGTTCTTGAACTTTAAAAAAGCTTTGTATTTTGATATCACCACTTGTAATAGCCAAAGCATTTGGTACCTTGGCAGAGTTCTTTACCGCTTGTAATTTTGTAAAATAACTTTATAGTTGTTTGAGCTGCAGGCGTGAAACTTACGCTAGTGAAAAGCTTGTTTCGAGCTGGTTAAAATGGTAAGTTGGGGTGTCAAAATCGGTCAAAATTTGGCGAAATTTTGCAGTTGGACCAATATTCAGATAAATATTTTTGATCCGCGATAATCAAAGGCACCGCACGTGCATATAATCCAAGTGTTTAACTCTGCATAGCCTAATCAATGGTTTTTAACTATGAATTTAATATTTACCAGGAAGGCGGAAGCCCAAAAACCCGTATTTCGTAGTGAGATACGGGTTGGAGACCATAGCTTTAACTTTATGGACAAACAATTCAATAAACTCGTCGCTCATGTCAAGAGACACGTTACGTGTCATAGAAGAACTAGTGTGTCATTCTCAGTTTCAGGTGATGGTGACACATGTCTGTTGTGACATAAGGACACTTGTTTGTTGAGAAGACAAATGTGTTCAGCACTCTTGTAGTTTGTGAATGAAACTAATTTTAAAAATACAATTTATTTTGCCTTTTTCCCTTCCATTTATCTTTGATTTCTTCAAGATGAGTTCGGAGCTTACGAAAGTATGAACTTGTCTCTCTCCAAATTTATATTTCACACACTGGAATCTTGCCAGTTTAACCCCCCCCCCCCCGGGGGGGGGGGGGGGGGGGGGATAAGTTTTGGTTGGGTCAAATCAGGTAGCGAAAAACGAGTATGCAGTAAAGTCAACGCCAGTATTATGTATTAAACATTAGGCTACATTAGCCCTGGTTATGTAGAAACTGTTGACGTTAATCGCAAACCATACTCTTGCAAACCCCTTCAACAGGTTCTCATGAAAGCTAACTATAACGTTTGTATTGAAACATTAATCTATTTTAGTAAAACTCTGATTGGCATTTGATTCAGACTTAGAATTTGAACCTGTATGTCAATTCTGAGTAAAATGGTAGCCATGGAAGCAAGCGAATATGTAAAATACTTTTACATTACAATAATGGACCGTTTTAAACATTTTTATATACGAACGGAAAAATTTCAAAACGATTCATCAACATCATTAAAAACGTGCGATGTGCGTGTACCTCTACTCGTCTTGAACTAAGGCACCTACAAAGATGAAAGAGCAGTGAAAAAAAAATTACATTCGCTTAAAATAGGACTATTTTCATTCCTGTAACTTGTTTTTTTTTTACCCTCAAATGTGCGGAACCATGCCTTGAAAACTGCCCATGACGAAGTTCAATAAGACAAACTAATCAGAACACTGAAAATCAACCAAACTATATGAAGCGTTGATCGACGCTGATAGAGTGAGCGAAGCGGAAGATATGGCAAGAACAACATTACGAAAGAACTAAAAATTATCCACTTTCGGTAGGCAACTTTTTTGGCCGCTTTCAGGGGTTGTTCAGTTCCTACGTTTTCCTTTTTCCTTCTTTTTTAGAAATATTCCTTGTTTTCCTACTTATTTTTTTCTAATTTTAGATTTAAGGTTCTAGAAAAAAGATCTTATTTTTGTTCAAGTTCAGTACCAGCTGCTAAAAAAATAGAATATGAAGTTAGAATTTTTATTTACGAATTTATAATCGGCAAACATTGGTTTGATGCAAATTTTAGTGAAAATTCGGTATAGTACCCTAGTCTTTTTATTTCGAGTAACCACAAACTACCAGAGAAATTGTTAGTTGTATTGTTGTGAACTTCTAGATTTAAAAAAAAAATTAAGAATTTAATTTTAGTTTCCTTATTTTCTGCTACTTTTTACCAAAGAATTCCTCCATATCTTTTATGATAAAAATTCCTTATTTAATACTTTTTCTCCTAAAAAAAAAAACCTCCTACTAACACCTGCACTAGAAGAGTTGTCAAGCATCTGTGAGAAACCGGGCATTTCTTTTCCTGGAACCAGTTTAGCAAAAGAGAGTATGGTGTGCAGTTAACGTCAAACAGTGTATATATAAACAGGATTGACATAATGTACGACGCGTAATATTGACATTGACTTTACACCATACTCCTCTTTCGCTAAATTGCTGGATGGAATAGAAATGTACGGTGTAAGAATAAGGGTAACTTTAATAACTTCTATTTTTCAGATGTCATATTAAAACATTCATTTGGATTCCGATGTTTGTCATTTTGGGAAGATACTTCGCCTAAAACCAGACATATGCAAATTGTAACTTGGCAACTGCATTTAGTAGCAAGAAATTGTACCAGAAATGGAAATCTTTCCAATTCTTTTCTTTCGGTAATATTACATAAATGCAGAAAAGAAGTTTTTCATTCGTTCGTTTTACAATTTTAAGAATGTCAAAAAAGTCTGTCGAACTTATTTTATGATAATATATAAGTCTAAATCGCTTTATTTCTTTAGTTCAATTCTTGTCTTGACAGACAAGTTATATTTCCTGACTCCTGGCGCACTTTGTGACTGACCGACTACTTTGGCCAGTCACAGTCTTTGGCTAGTGGCAGTCAGCTGCGCAGGAGAACTAACCATTCCACACTGTACACTCGCTACGCTGTATCACAATACAGCCCGGATCTAAGGTGAAAAATAGCATACGTGACCAGATTGAACAATATGGACACCAAAAATACTGATTCGATGGTTTGTCATGTTGCTGCTTTTAATCAGTCGAGGGCCCAAAAGAATGCCAATTGAAAGATGCCGTCATTCTTTTCCTCAAAATTCTTTCGGATTACATGAACGTGTCGCTTTCAACCCCAAGTGTTGAGAAATAGCTTAACTGTACCTGAGTGACAACTTTCTAAACTACTTAAAATTAGTTTTAAAGCTACTAAGAAGGTGTTACTTAGAGCTACGTAAAATTTAAATTATTGTGACGGTCTGGCTTTACGAACAAAACCACGTTGACGGTCCTGCACTCAAGAAGCAACTTAACTGTACAGTGCACACGCGTACAGACAGGTGCAAGAGTGGCCAAGTACAGCCGTCTTTCGAAATCGCAAGCAGGTGTTTGACATGGCACTAGTATCCACCGCTATAAAAGCAGGATTAAAGTGCCCTCTTGATCAGAACCTCCGTACGCATGCTGGTGTGTCGATAGGACCTGTCAGCTAGACAGACGACCAAAATTAGAATCATACAAATGACGGAAATTCGACAACCAAAGAAGTTGTGGAAACTGAATCCAAAATAGCATCAGTAAATTGACCAAGTCTGGTTCGCAAGACAAGGGGAAAGGAATAAACTCGGGCCTAAACATAAATCTGTGTGGTCTCAGTCATTTTTAACCGTAACCATTCACCTGGGACCCCAGCTCGGGATATATGACATTTATTCAACACCAGTGTTACTGATGCCAAATTTGGAACAAATTTTATTTTCCATCTGAACTAAGCGGAGGTAGTCGGAAAGAAAACGACAGATCGTGCTTATCACTAAGCTTTTCTCTGGGACATCAGGGACGATCATATTACCCAGACACCTGCTTCACCCAAGAGGCACTAAAATTTGGCCACCACCAGTGGACCAAGACTGATGTCTCGCCATCCAATTGGGACCCAAAATTTCATTTTTTAAGAAGACTTCATCTTGGCTCCACCACACGCCATTTTGGAGACAAAGTTCAAGGGAACGTCACCATTTGGAGCTCCGGGGACGAAATCCATGAAAGCGCCACCAGGATTAGCTAGAGTAACAAGACTTAAAAACACGGCACCATTTCCCGACGCAGTTCCGTGTGGGTCATTTAAAGGAGATACTCTGTGAACCTGTGCGAGGGGCAGCCATTACACTAGTCATGACCCATACGCACTACTGGAACCACGCCAGTTTGCAGTGACACACCAAATTTGCAAATATGACTAAACGATCAACTTTCAATGGATGCCTGCTCACACCAGAGGCCAATACAAGCTTCTCAAGCGCTTGGCAAGAAGGAGATGCTACTCCAATTGATTGAGATTGCAACATGTGGATGTAGTGCATTAACTGTCAGGACGGTACCAAAATTCACCTGCCTGGTCACTGGATGACACGATACCGTTGGCCAAATTACAAAACCAGATGAGGGTGAAGAGGAAATAATTTTATCAAAATGGAAAGTGCATCCACCAAACTTTGCGTACAAATGAGCAGTGTCACCAACCTCCACCGGATTCAAGCACCACAGCATCACCATCACTACAATCACATGTGCCAGGCAATGAAGCAGCCTACCACCAAGCTGTCAGAAAGATAAGAGGACTCTATTTCCAGGTCAAGGACAGCTCAACACCAGTTCTAAAGGGACCACAAGAAGAAAGGACGCAACAACCACAGCTTTGCTTTCAACCTCCACAATACAGTCAAGCTTAAACCAAATCCAAACCAACGAGGGTACCTTTGAGACCACAATACAGTCAAGCTTAAACCAAATCCAAACTAGCGAGGGTACCTTTTTGACCAGGCTGCCAGGGCCATCATCAATGCCCAGTTGGATTCTGGGTTGGAAAAAGGAGTCATCCAAAGAGGTCTCAGTGAATGGAGCACATTTCCTGTGTTTGCTCCAAAGAGACAGCAATTATGTGGACAGCAGCCGAAGTGGGCTCACCACAATCCTTCTCCAGGAGCAAGAGGCAATAGGACTTGCACCTGTATTTTTTGCTGGAAGACACCAAACTCAAGCCGAGAAAAACTATGGAATTTCAGAGCTTGAGATGTCCACGGTGATGTTTGGTTTGAGGAAATGTAAACCTTATCTCGAAAACACTAAGTTCACCATCTACAGTGACCACACCGCACTGTCTCAAATACGATTGTTGACAAAGCCAGCAGGACGACTGGCCCGATGGATCCTTGAGCTTAAAGGATACGATTGTACTCCCAAGTATAAGAAATGAAGCCTTGCATGATGCACCAGATGCCAACTCCAGGATGTTTGAAGCAGATCAACCAAATGAAAAATTGTGTAAGGCCCAAAGTCAGAATGAAGACATCCAGCACAAGATTGCGAAACTTAGCAATAAGGGGCCACCAGTGATCCATCACTGGAGGAGGAAATAAATCTAGCTGCACCTCGTGCAGGCAAGCTTTATTTGTTCCGTGGTCTACTCATCAAGGCATATGCTTCAAGAAATGTGAGGAAATAAGTGGCTGGTGACAACATTCTCAAGATTGTTGTACCAGAAATCCTATGCACCCGTTGCATAGAAGTGGCTCATGATTATTTGTTGACAAGTCATGGAGGACTAATTTAAAAGACTATTTTCAAAAGACTATTTTAAAATTACAGGAGACAGACATCTGTAAAGGGATGTAACGTTAGGTAGCAAACTCAGTCAAAACTTGCAAAAACTGTCAATCGATGAAGATGTCCAACAAAAATCGATAGGATTACGATCCATCCAAAACATAGACCCACCGAAATATCCGTGGAAGAGGATTTTGTAGATTTGGTGTCACCACTTCCCAGGACGAAATCTGGCTTCTGTTGGATTTTGGAATCGTGGATGAGATTTCAAGATACGCTGAATTTTTTCCATGATGGGAGGCAAAACCCAAACAAGTAATTTCCACCCTCTCTGGGACAGTGACAAATTGGGGTTTGCCTTCCAGGGCCTACATGAATCTAGGACCACAATTTTTCAACAATGCATTAAGGCAGACTACTGCAGTCCATATCATCCAACCAGTAACCATACGGAAAGAACCTACAAGGAACTGAAACACCCTCTACGAGTCTTTTTCCGTTAACAATCCAGATTGGTCTACGCTAACTGGAGGGATTCGCTTATGCTGTAAAAAGCCAGGTCAGTTCAGTGACAGGCTTGAGCCCAGCAGAAATCGTTACAGTCAGGTACTTGTCCAACCCATCAACACACCAACAAATTGTTTTGAAGGGAGCAAACCATCCATACCATGAGGAAAACTGAGCTAAGGTACAGGCATAAATAATAAAAGGGTTCCAGCATATGTACAGCCAAGCAGCGACGTCTGTGAAGAAGTCCGGGGAATGCCAAAACCCTTATTACAAAGTCTAACGAACTCCAGGGACATTTGAATACACATATAGCTTTACGCCCTAACGCGAAGGAAAGGGGGAGGGGCTAAGTTACGGCCTGGCTATACGAGAAAAACTACGTAGATAGGCCTTCACTCAAGAAGCAACACATAAGGCGGCTTCACCGCACATGCATAGAGATAGGTGCAAGAGTGGTTAAGTTCGGCCATCTTACAAAATCGAGAGCACATGTTCAACATGGCACTAATATCCACCACTATAAAAGCAGGATAAAAGTGCCTTCTTGATCAGAACCGCCAGTCGCATGCTGGTGTGCGATTAGGACCTCTCAGCTAGACAACCAAAATGATACAAACGACATTAATTCAACAATCAAAGCAACCATGCAAAGTGAGGCCAAAATGGCTTCGGTAAATCAATCAAGTCTGGTCCGCAAGACCCTGTGCAAGGGGATGATGAGGAAAGGAATAAACTGGAGACTAAACATAAATTTGTGTGGTCTCAGTCACTTCTAACCGTAACCATTCTTCACTATTACTTTGAAAACTATCACGAAAACCGTGCTGGCTCTATCGCTTAGCAACGTTACTTTCGTGATGTTTAATGAAAGTGAGCTTCATGGTGTGCCTGGGAGCCCGAGAGAAACTAGCCACAGCTGAGTGATTAGGGCCGTGGTCTCCTAGCCAAGAGGATGCGAGATTGAATTGCGTTGCGACCTCTGACTTGAAAAAAAAAACGAGCTCTACAGAACATGTCTTCTAACTGAAGGGACTAAGGCTGAACTGAAAAGGTTAAGGGCAGGCCATACTGACTGTACTGACCATAGTAATGCGTATTATTAATGCTTACTGCATAGTGATCTGCAATGCTTTTTTGTAGATTACACAACGTATACCTTCACCTTCCTTAGATGACGACCAAGCTTCCTGACTTCACTGATTAGGGCATGTCCAGCCTCTAACCACCACGGCATATCCTGCCACAGTTGCCAATTTCCCCACTCTGTCTGTTGGTTACTTGCTAGGCGGTCCCCGAATCAGTATTTGGATTGTATTCTAGAGCGAACTGGGAAAAAATTGTTACGGGCGTAATTCTCTTTGTCTTCACGAATTTGCTTTTCTACTACATCAAAGAAATAAACAAAAACAAGATTTAGAAGACTAAGAGTTTCTGGATTAACGCCGACTGGAATTATCATTTCGGATTTATTACGTGGCCGTAATGCCTCCACCACAGATGAGCCTATTAGGATGAACGATGCTTCGTAAAAATTTCAGTTAAAACCCTGTTAAATTAATTCAACTTAAATGGAAACCAAAATGTCTTCCTTATTTTCCTTACTATTGTATTTTTTTTTTAATTCAAAGAAAAAAAAACTAATCGCGTTTCAGACAGATTTCCAACAAAAGACATAGTTCTTTAAAAAAATACATAAGCCCTCCCTTGCACCTGACTAGTTAGCAGCCCTCCAAACCGTACTCTTTATTCTACAGACTGAAGCCGACCACAACAATCAACACAATTCGACAGCAGTTGTTGTTGTTTGTTTTTTAGGGAGCCCGAAGACGTTGACAACACTTGACAAAATGACAACAATTCAAAACATGAATATAATCGAGCTTACGTTTTTTTAACTGAGTAAAACCCAAATGGAAAGCAAATAAAACGACCGCTTATTTACTGACATTTTCCCAATAAAAAAAAAAAGTGGCTGTCTTCAGAGATACATTGTGCTATTATCTTGTTATCAGCATACCTTGTAGCTATATTTTATCAAGCAATACCTCTTTGACTTCAGTAGGACACCATGTAAATTAAGGGGGTTATTAACATACCTAACTACCGCAGCTATACATTACTATACAGGGTGGACCACCATAGCTGACATTTTTTAAAGTCCTAAATATCTTTTAAAATAAAAAAAATTGACTTGGAAAAATTTCAGGTTCTGCTTTTTTTTTGTGGACCACCCTGCACATGTTTAAAATAGTGTTTGTCAGAGTCTGCAGAACATTCTAGAAGTCCTTAAAAGTGTTGGGAAAATTAGTCAAATTGTACACTGTAGCACTGGAAATTGTAACAGTTTTCAAGAAATTCCTGGGAAAGTCTTGGAATTTTTTATCTGTATTCTTTGTTACATTTTTCATTAATACGTGGTACCAAGAACTGTACAAAAAAAAAGAGAGACATTTTCGTCAGCAGACTGTTTATTTTTGTGTGTGTCTGCATACAAGTTTTGGATGAACAATTCAGCCTATACCAGCCTGTACTATGAGTTACATTCATGTCGTTGTCAATGCTATTATTTTACTACGATAACATTACAAGTTTACACAAATTTGGTATTCTAAAAACCCAAAACCAACTCCAAAAACAGTATTAGAATATTTACTTGTCAGGGCCCAGAAAAAGTAATAAAAGTGTCTGTTTTGTACGAAAACCCTAAATCTTTGGAGGTCTGAGGCACTCACAGCCCAAGCCGTTGTGCCAAAAGGAGATAGAGACAATTTTGCTACGTAATTCCAATCGGAAATTCCTAAGATCTGTTACATGCTACAGTCGTCATGAGCAAATGCATCACAAGGCCCAACTCTTCACAAAAATTTTCGGGGGTGGTGGTCAAGGTCAGGATCAAACCTGGGACTTAATGGCATACGAGATCGTCTTGTTAACCATCCCTGTGCATTCTGTGCAAAATCCTACCTTCATCACCAAGTGCATCGTGCCGAGTTTGGGCAATAAATGTGACACAGAGTGGCGCACTTAGTGGGTAGAGATCTGTACGATCGATTTTTAACAGACAGTGGAAGCTTCAGCGAGATGATGACGTGCAGCCCAATAACTACCAGAGGCTGATAAAGCAGCTAAATTCGACTTCGCAAGTGGTTGGAGCAGACGACGACGTAAACAGTAGTACAAAAACAGCAGAAACTTGATGAAGTCACTTGAGTGGTGTTGAAAATTAGCTGGACAGTGATGATGTCCGTTATGTGAATATATTTTTGGTGTTATTTTTATAACGAATTGACGAGGTGACACCTTTTCTGAGTAATACGGCAACACCAAACATGAAGCTGTCCTTCTTTATATAGCTATAAGGTGAAAATGTTGTGTAACTCGCCAATAGGCCGTGGTGCACAATTACGCGCCAGGATGAGAGCAAGGTGCACTTTTTGGTGTCGAAATAATTATAGTTCTGTAACTTAAAAACGAACTTTAGCGCATTTGTAAACCAGTTATTCCTTACGAACCTCTGTATTACACGTTGGTTACCGTCTCTAAATACTCGATTTTGGTTTTGAGTGGGTGCTAACTACCCGCCTTTTTTTTTTCGAACAACAGCTCCAAACATTAAAAGAAAAATTTAAGTTCTCGTTGGCTCGACTGCGTTCTTAGAGCAACATTAATCGTTCAAGCGTCCTAAAGTTACGGGCTCCTGGGCTTAAGATTTTGCAGCAAAGAAAAAGTGGGAAGGAGAGCTTCGAAATAAATGAGAAAAAAAAAAAGAGAACAGAAAAAATACACTGATGACTGTCTTAGATTTAGAGATAATTTCCTCTAGTTGGCGGTTTCCCCTCTTCTCTACTTTCGTGGTTGGTCGGCCGAATTGTTCGTTGGCCTGCTGCAATCTGATTTATATTAGGACAGGCTGCTCACAGACTTGCAGAATAATCCCCCTGTATTGTTAGGAGAAGTAATATAACTCAAGGTCTTTCGCTGGGGCTCAGGTAGAGGCTACTTTCATCGTGATGATATTGTGCCCTAAACATGCCGGTGCTTGACCGAACCCTAGTAAGCAATGAGAAAATGGGAAAAATCTAGGGTTGCATAAGGAATAATAATAATAAAAGAAGATTTATTTGATTTAAAACTATTTGTTCCCGCATGTACTGCAAAATGAATTTAATAGTTACAGGCAAAAAGCTACGTGTTGTACAGGCTATTTGTTTCTCTATTATTAAAACTTTGATTTATTGTTAATGCGCCAATTTCAAATTGCAAGCCTGAGTAAAAGTAAGGAAATCTTGAGGCTAAGAAAACAGAAAACTAGGAGAGAAAAACAAAGGGAAAGAGGATTAGAGGTTGTTAAAAAAATTGATTATTTCATTGAGAAATGCTTAAATTTTTTTGAAGTGAGGAAATTTAATTAAAGAGCCTGCAAATGATATGTGCAAACACATTGCTTTTTTGCAATGTTTGCAAAACCCTGCATGAAACGCCATTTAACACCCAAGGACACCTTTATATTGGTCATATCGCTCGCGACCGGATATTGATCCAAAAGAAGACCTTATCCTTCATTACACCGTTTAAGACGCAGTCCAGAATATAGGCTATAACCTCGTAAGGAAATGTACATTATTAATGACCAAAGGTATTCTAGAATTATTGAGGGCCAGGCCTTTCATGAGTGCACCTCAGTCGACCAGTGCCAGTCAATAGGCAGTACGGGATATTTTGGCTAGTTGGGTCAGTTTTGAGTGTTTCTAAGTAAGTTTGGTTCGGTTTGGATGTTATTTGGCTTTGTTTGGGTATTATTTTGCATAGTTTGAGTCAGTTTGTGTGTTGTTCGCGTAGGTTTTTATAGGATTGCGTGTCGTTTAGGTCGGATTATTTGGATTTTATTTTGCAAAGTTTGGATCAGTTTGTGTGTTGTTCGGGTCAGTTTAGGTACGTTGTGTTGTTCGGGTCAGTTTAGGTAAGTTTGTGTGTCGTTTGGGTCAGTTTCTGTTGTTTGGGTCAGTTTAGGTCTTACTTGGCTCAGTTTGTGGTAGTTTGGCTCATGTTTCGCTTAGTGAGTTAACTTGTTATTTGCCTCAGTTTGAGTCTAGTTGGGCCTCGTCTAGGTCAGTTTGATGGTTGTTTTACTCAGTTTGAATACATACGGATGCAGATCTAAATACGTTGCCTTTTGGAATTAATTGTCAGGTTGCCTGAACGGAGAATTAAACCCACGGCCTTTGAAACCAAAGGCCGAAGTCCTACCGCTATGCCGCACTGATACGGTCTTTCGAACCACTTTAGCTTTCCGTCCTGTTTTATCCATTGTTTGCTCAGTTTGGCCTTTATTTGGCTGAGTTTAGGTCTTATTTGGCTCAGTCAGAGTCAGTTTATCGTAATTTAGCTCATTTTTACTTAGCTAATTAGTACATTTTTTTTTTACGAAGTATCAAGCGTAACGATCCTAAGCACGGGAGTGACCGAGGGAGCAGCGGCCCCAAGCATGACAAATACAATTTGGAGAAACTGCTGAAGTTGTCGAAAAACTGCTGGCAAATTTAGACGGAAATGGAAATTTAAACGAAAAATCTATTTCCGACAAGACTTCGTGCCGGGCCTGGATCAGCCCTTGAACCTGAGCAGTCTTAACATACACAAAAGCATAGGTTAGCATACATATACGTTTTACCACACCTATACATATGCTAGACTGGATTTGCGTAGCGCTAAGTATGGTTGTAACTCTAACAGACGACGTCCGCTTATTTTTTCGTGTTATTTGGTCCAGGGTGCTTCTACCCTCTCCTCCCTCCCCCACCCAGTCTTATCATCTGTCTTATTTCATGCCCTAATTGACAGCCTCTGCCATTTGTTCATTCTCTACCGTTAGTACAACCCCCCACCCAGGGGAGGAGGGGAGGGGGCAGCCGCCCCCACCACCTAGGTTGTTTCGAACGGCAAACCGTCGCGTACAAGCAGAAAGCAGTACGTAACGTCGTTTCATTGTCGGTGAAGTGCCTGCGTTTTGTCAAATCCGTAAGTTTTGGTCGGTGAGCGGTGCTTCCGATCTGTCTTATTACCAAGTATGATAAGTCATGTCTGTGTTAATCTGACAGGAGGAATCACGGAATCGAGTCATATTTGGGAGGAAAGCCGTAGGTGGAATCAAATCAAAGTAAGGGTACATTTTTGTTACGAACTGCATACTATTAATAAATTATAGTGCAGTCGTACTGGCAGAAAAGGCACCCTATCCTGCCAGCACGACTCTGCTCTTTGGCTTACATGTTGTGAAATTTGTAACTTGCTTTGATCTGATTTAAACTATGGCTTTTAACGTGACACGATTCGATTCCATGATTCCTTGTGCCAAACTTATACAAATATGTCTATCATGCTTGCAGGGCCGGATTAAGCCTCGTGGAGCTTAAGATTTATTGTGTCTCTTCCCCCCCCCCCGCCCTTTCTCCAATCCAGCATATTGCATCGATTTTACGAACTTTTCAGTTAAAGGTAAAACCATTTTTAAATTTAAAATAGTATCTTATTGTATTTTTCTCGTGATCGTGAGGCCTCTTGAAGCGCTTTTTTAGCCTGTGGCCCGGCACTTCAGCACTCAAATCATCTCCCTTAATCCGGCCCTGCTTGCTTGGCGTACGTGACAGTTGAGGAAATGACATGAAAGCCACATGTTTTACAAGAAACCCGCTTAATAAATGTCAGGAAGGAGAGTCAGTTGTTGCACTTTTTTAAGCAGTTGGTTAAATCATGTCACCTCCAGCTTCAGCCAGAGGTCTGGGGAGCTCTGCAAACTTGACAGCAAGGTGTAGGGGTTGAGCCACCAGAAGCTTTTGCATCTTTCGCTCACTTTATACCGTTATTTTTGGCTTAGGAGTGCTATCTTGAAAACATATTCTTGATTTCAAGGAACCCTTCTTTTTTTGTTAATTTAGGTAGTTTTAATAGAGTTTTTCCCCTTGGGTGGATTGCTGGCGGGTGGGGGTTGGAGGAGGGAGGAGTTACGAGAATGGATTGAATACGCAAGTAAAGGGAAGAGAGAGAGGTGGAGGATGAGTGCAAGAAACGAATGGTTTCCCGCAGCGAACCATTCCGAATTAGGACATTCATTTCAATTCCAAGACTGGGAAAAAGGGTACAAATGTACACTCACCCATCCATAGTAAAAACCATAAAAAGCATCTAATCATCTTTCTTCTGCAGTGGATTTTTGGTAAGTCACATGCTTGCATGTGCGATCAGACTAGATGAGCCAGGAAAAAAGATTCGGTATAAGCGTGAGTTGAGATTCTCCTCAAACACCCTCTGGAGAAAAGCCATTTAAAAACATTGATTACTTTGGAACAAACTGACTGGTGTAACCTTTTCTGCACCAACAAACGACTTTCAGGATGATCCATACAACTAGAAGTTAAAAAAAAAACGACGGGTGCATTCGTCCAGAAAAGACACCTAGATGGACGTCTACATCTCACGCGGTCTAGATAAGCAAGCAGGTCGCGTGCCTGCGTGCTAGGTATTGTGTCCAAGGCCGACGAGATCAGAATGGCGTATACGCACCACTAACGTTGGAGTGTCCTGCGGGGAACCCGAACAGCGTGAGGGAGCACAATCCAGTGGTTAGAGTTGTTAGCTAGTAGCCAAGTCGATGCTGATTCGAATCCTGCGACCTACTAAAAAAAATAGTCTTAAAGGGCAATTACATCCATTTTGACATGCATGCTTTACTTTTGGATCAGTTACACAATAACTAAACACAAGAATTGCGGTAAGAATACGTTACGTACGTCCGCTACAACAATTCTGGCAAAACTAACCAGACTTGGCTTCAGAAACCCTCTATTAGGCTGGTTAACAGCTTTCCTACAGAATCGATCTCAGCAAGTGCGCATCGCTACGGAGTTATCAACTAGCCTTCCAGTTAGAAGTGGGGTTCCCCAAGGTTCAGTCTTGGGGCCTCTACTATTTGTTCTATTCACGTCCGATTTATTACCATCTCAACCTACATATGATGTTTTAAATCTTAAATTCGCTGACGATGTAAAGGCAAGTACGGAAGTACTTGTCACAAGTGACCACGACGTACTGGATTCAACGATTCAAGCTGTTTCTGACTGGTCAACAGTCTGGCAACTGCCACTTTCTGTGGAAAAATGTTTTTCTTTTCATCTTGGGAAAACAAACCCTGTTGCCCCTTTTCATTTAAATGGTAGTTTACTACCCACTTTGGATTTGGCTAAGGACCTCGGTGTGTGGTTCACAGTTGACCTAAAACCCTCTACCCACTGTGCAAAAATAACTGCACAAGCTTTCAAGAGACTTCACATCGTAAATCGTTGTTTTGCTCGAGCAAATTCTAA
>JAHWFP010263362.1:21338-72237 GCA_023313725.1 Lithobius niger | reverse complement strand
TATTTCATTTAATGTTTGAAGTCTTAGTCGGTGGGATTAGCTTGGCGAAAGAGCTTGGCATTTGATATCACGACTTCACATGGCCGAAAAGCTTGGCGGGAATCCTTAACAAGTTTTGTTTTGGGGTAGATATCGGATATTTTTGCTCCAAATTGCTGAAATCCATTTCTTAGTAATTATGTAATGAAAACATAATTTTCTTGTCAATTTGTTTTTTTTTTGTTTTTTTTTTTGGCTTTCGTCAGATTTTGAGGGAGGCAGTCACCTTTTTTCATATGTTTAGCATTTCTTGATAGTACTGCAAACGCATGAATTTCTTTAATATTCAGTTTGGCATTGTTGCAAAATAACAATGTGTAAAACAATCAATTTGGTCGTTTGGAGCTTCCTAACCCCTGAACCACTTGACCAAACAGACAGGTCCATATGAAAAGGGCACATCTACAGAGAAATACTAGTAAAATGAGCTAAGATTCAGTTATTCACTGCATGGAAGAATTTATTTTCGTGATACAAAAACAAGCGTTAGTAAGTAGTAAGTAGTACGTAGTAAGTAATTAGGTAAATGTCAACGTTATTCACGTCGTTTTTTCAACAAGAAAAGGGTAAGCTGCGTCATTAATAGTAACTTTTAAGTTGTCATGCGACCAAGGTCTCCCGACCCAACAAGTTTCAGACTTTTCTGTTGCATTGTTATTTATCCTTATATAGCTAAAACAGCCAAAATCCCTTTGCCGTAAAGACACAACGTGTCTAATGGTCGCCATGCTCATATAAGTAGTAAGGATTTGCGATATGAGGACCAACCTACCACTCCGGACCGGAAGTGACGTCATCCAAGATGGCGGCGCCCATGCGAATCAGAAGTCCAAGATAGCGGTGCCCACGTGGACCGGAAGTAGGGCCATATCCGAGATGGCGGCACCCATGCGAACCGGAAGTCTACTTTGGCGGCCCCCTTTTCGTCAATCTGGAGGAGGGGGAAAGCGCTTTTTGCTAGCTTTTGAGTCCTTTTAGTACTGTGCGAACCGGAAGTGCAGCTATTTTACCAAGATGGTGGCGCCCATGCAAAGCGGGAGTATCACTATTTTCCAAGATGGCAGCGCCCCCCCCCATACCGGAAGTGACATTACAGCCAAGATGGCGGCGCCCATGCAAAGCGGAAGTTTCGTCATACTGTTATACTATTTAGAACCCTCTAGGACTGGGTATACTATTTAGCACCCTCCAGGACCGGGTATATTATTTAGCACCCCCGAGGACCGAGTATACCATTTAGCACCCTTAGGACCGGGTACACTATTTAGCACTCCCTAGGACGGGGTACACTATTTAGCACCCCCTAAGATCGGGTTTACTATTTTGGTGCATAAAATGACCTTGGTTAAAAATTTCAAGGTCGTTATGGTGTAAACTAGACAATTGTGGGGTCAGGTCCTTCCAGATTACGAATTTGTTTTACTTCCCACTTTAAAAAAAAAACAATAACACGGATTTTTGTTCAATTATTCTCTCCGGCAAAGACTCTGATTTGAGAATTAATCTAAACACTTCAATTTATTTCAACTCTGAAAAGAATTACGAATTGGTCCTGGTTAATTTAGATACGTACAACATCACCTCGAAAAATAACGAAATTCAGTACACGGCCGATGCTGGTGCCACCTGGCAAAAAGTGACAGTCACCCCGGGGCTGACGAAATCGAGGATTTGAATAAATTTCTCAAGTCGGCGATAGATGCGAATGGTCGCAACAAGGATGCCATTACGATTCTTTCGAATCTAAACACTTTAAGAACCAACTTGATAATTACCGATCCAAATTGCGGAATATCTTTTTCGGGTGACAAGAGTCTGGCTCCAGTCTTGGGGTTTGACTTAGGCAACTACGTGAGAAGTCGAGAATCAAAATAGCGTCAACATTATGAGTATCAATACAATTTTTGTAAACGCTGATATCATAGGCAATCCGTAACTAAATAACGACACTCAATCCATTTTATACTCCTTTTCTCCGAAATCCCCGCCATGTTTCAAAATCATAGAGTCCCCTCATAATTTGATTTACCTCCAAGAGACTACAAAATTAATCAGAAATATAAGAGTTTGGCTCACGTCTCAGACAAACGAGCCATTGGATGTAAATGGAGAGACGCTCTTCATGGAGAGACGTCTTCATTTGAGATCTAAATAAAAAAGGATAAAAATGTTCGTGTTTGGAAAAAAAGGCAAGGGACTATTTCTTAATTTTAACTCGAATAATAATTAAAAAAAACGGTTTGATGCCAAAAATAAAGCTTTCATCAAATTTATAACAACTCCCAGAAAATGAGCGTAGTAGAAGGTTACTTAAAAATTAACGAACCTTTGGTGTACGATTCATCGGTTGAGTTTTACACTTACCACGAATACAATCCTATTATTGGCACCAATCTCAACAACGTAAATTCGGAAATCCGCATACACGTTGAAAACCTAGATTTATTTCTGCGCGTTGGCAATAGTTACCTCCTGATTAAAGGGAGGTTACTGAATGATGATAACTCGGCTTACACGGACGCTGATGTAGCTAGTCTTATTAATAATGCTCCCATGTTCCTGTTTTCTAACATCAAATACCATCTAGGTGATAAACAAGTCGACGAGTTAAATTATCCCGGATTCGGTATTCTGATGAAGGGACTGCTTGCCTATGGTTCGACCGAGCAGCCAGCTCTGCTCGGCCAGTGCTGGGCTCTGGATAGTGCTGCTTCAGTCGTTGCTGAACTAACAGACAACTTGGGATACAAACAGCGGCACGCGTCCATCATCATTGAAACAACTCCCAAGGGAAGCTTCACATTCGCTATCCCTCTGAAACACGTCATGGGATTTTTCGAAAATTATGATAAGCTAATCTACAGAACTAAACATGTGCTCACACTCAAGCGAGCGAGTGACACTAACGCCATCTTCAAAGCAGCGGCAGCAGCTAATGGCAAAGTTGTTCTAAATAGTATCAGATGGATCGTTCCACATGTCACTGCTTCAGACTAGCAGAAACTTAAACTCTACAATCGCATCGACCTCGGAGCGACCGTGGATTTAGAATTTAGGCACTGGCATTACGATAGCTGTGTGCTCCCTCAAAATACCAGCTTCACCTGGCACGTTCTAACTACTTCTATCTAGGTGTATAGTTCTAGCTTTTCAAACTAACAGGCTGGACTCTTTAGTTAAAAATCCTGGCATATTTGACCACTCCAGTCTGCAAGATGCTCACGTGACTATAAATTCCTAAAGATATCCGTTTCTCGATTTAATTACTAATTTTGCCACTGGACAGTACGTCGGTCTGTACAGAATGGCGCAGCAATTTAGGCAGCTTTGCTACGATACCATTGACTTGAGTTTTGACTTGCTTCAGTTCAAGAAAGCCTATCTTCTCATGTCGTTGGATTGCTCCAAACAGACTGAGAGGCTTCAATCAGGAATTGTTGACGTACAAGTCAAACTGAAGTTTAGAGCAGCAGTTCCAGCTAACACTACTTGCCACGCTCTCCTCATTGGAGACAGGAAAATGAATCTAAAGTTGGACAGATGCAAAGTCGAGTTGTTTATTAAATAATAACGATAATAAAAAAGATAATATGGCGCTTAAAACAGGATCTCGAAAAAAGAAAGGTGGATTTTTGCCTCTGGCACTGTTACGACCGATTTTTAGGTGGGATTGGAGAATTGGCGGGTGGAACTGCAGGGGTGGTATCCGCCGTAAAAAAAAGACACAAAACGATGCAAAAATTCTGGCTGAACTAGTCGACATCACAAGCAAGTGGAAGGTTCTGGAAAGAAGAAAAAATTAAGCAAAAAAAAATTGCCCCATGGCAGAAGTCTTTATTTAAGACCATCCAAGGTTTAATCGACTTTAATAAACCTTTAACGAACTTTGATTTAAACGGATTAGTTAGAGTAATGAAAATTCCAAAATGCAGAGGTACTTTTAGTAAAGACACGCTCCCTTAAAACTTTGGCCTAATGGTGAAAACGGAAAAGAATAAACTTGGAAGATTTCCAAGATGGAGACGGAAGCCAATGGGTAGCTTACTCCACCATTTCGGGAGAACCTTGTTATTTCGATAGTTTTAGCAACATGGATCCTCTCCGGTCTGTGACAATCTACTTGGGACCGGGAATAAAATACAATTATGAAAGCATACAAAACTTTGACCAGATTTGGTGCGGTCACTTTTGCCTAATTTTCCCAAGTGCCTTCTCTAAGGCACGTAATTACGAAGCTGTTTTAGATAGGATGAGACGAGTCATCTATTGAAAAGTTACGTGCAAATCTAACTGGAAATAAACGACTTCTGGGTGAAACTCTTCGAATGCCTCTACCGCAATGGGCAAATTTTTTTTCTATTACGTGAGGATTTTCGAAAATGGTAACTGTCGAATGTTCTCCCTTTATTTTCATAATGTAAAGGGCTCTCGTACCTATTTTGCATTTAGCAACTAGTGCAACGCTCGGATCGCTGCAGTAGAAAATTGCTTTATGAATTAAACCTGAACTCTTGCACACGAAGTTTGACAGAGAACCGGAATTAATGAACCAATCGCTCGTGTTTTCCAAAGGGCTTTTCATGCTGAAACTGATCAGCATGAAACTGTTTTCATGCACAAATTTCTTTGTAGCGGTGTCACTCGGTAAAGTAGGTTCACTTAGATTTCTAATTGGTTTGTTCGTGGCATTAAAGTATTCTTCCTGCTCATCTTGTAACAAGCAGTTGCTGTCGATAAATACCTTAGTAACAGTATTGTTCGGTAAAGTTGGTTCACTTAAATTTCTAATCGGCTTGTGCGTAGAAGTATACTTTTTGGTTGTCTTGTAATAAACAATTCCTATTGACGTACACTTTTGATGCCGCGTCAGCAGCGTGCTGGGGGAAAGCTATGTCCTTAATTTGCTTCTTTCTAACGTAGAAATTCTCATCAGCATCATCTACGTACAACGTATTTTTTTC
Organism: Lithobius niger; assembly: GCA_023313725.1. Lineage (NCBI taxonomy): Eukaryota > Metazoa > Arthropoda > Chilopoda > Lithobiomorpha > Lithobiidae > Lithobius > Lithobius niger. The sequence continues at coordinate 67,237 of JAHWFP010263362.1, read as the reverse complement.
CATTCTAGAAATGGCGGAAGCCAACTCTTCGGAGAGAAGAGTAATGGCAGGAGGCAAGTCGGTTTTAAGTTTCTGAAGGTCCATTGCCAGAGTACCGATTTGTGGATGATTTACTTCATCTTCAGGTTCGATAGCAGCTCCTACTTTAGTTACATGCTTGCTTTGCATGTCGTAGTTGTCTTCGGGGCTTAAAACGTATCCTAGGCCCGGCTGTCCTCTCGGAAAGACTCCCATCACTTCACCGGCTTCCCCCTCGTCCTTTTCAATGCTTGTCCAAACTTATTGACTGACATCTTTTTTTTTAAATAGGAGAATTTTCTTTCAATACACCGAGCCGTCGATGAGGCTTTTATTTTCAATATCATAATAAAAGGAAGAAAATCAAAATAAATAACCTCAAAATGTCTCAACTATCCTGGCAAACGAATCTTTCCAATCTCATGCAAAAAACTTGCTGAAGGTTAAGAACGACAATGGTACAAATATTAAGAACGGAGTAAAGTTTTCCTTGTCTCCTTCCATACAGTTTAAATATTTAAAGGGTTTGGGAAATCCCATTTCGAGAGCGAAAAATCAAAATATAAGGCTGGATTTCACCCAGTGACTCAGAAACTCAAAAACTTTTGAAAAATCTTAAACGGTACATCTGTAAAAAAATAGAGATCGAGGTTGATAAACAAAAACCCGTATCCATGGCTGCGTTCAATTATCCCAATTCGATGCATACGGCTACTCCTGTTACCCTTTTTACGAAAAGGTGAACGGAGGTAACGGAGACAAACCGCTCTGCCTTAAAACTTGGGTGTAGGCTACGAGAATATTCACAAAACTAAAGGGAAAAACTTAACAAAAATGTTATTGACAAACCCTGGTTTAACTTGCCATCTTACAACGCTTTAAACTTGACCGAAGTCACTGGCAGAATTACCGCAGTGTACATCACCGACGATTCTCCCACCAACGTGAAATTGAGGTGCAACGTAGACTTTGGAGTAGCTCATTCCAACATTTCCAATGACAAATTTTCCGACGAAAACTTTATGGGTTTGGTATCTCCGTAAACATTAAAAAAATGTGCAAATAAGAAAAGCTATGAAGATTAAAAACTATGACTTTCTCGCACCTAAGAAAGAACCAAAACACCATGCATTTCTACCTTCGAATATCAGATGTCTAATTATAGGCCCCGCAATTTGCGGCAAAACTAACTTATTATTTAATTTCATCTGTAACGAAAGATGGCTCGACTACGATCGGTTATATATTTATAGTAAAACTTTATGTCAATCAAAGTACAAAGCTTTGTAATCTATATTTGTTGAAATTGAGGAAAAAATGGGACGGAAGGTCGCTTTTTTTTCACAGTTCTCAAATAGATTTAGTTCCGCCCGAAGAACTGGACCCAAAATTTCGCAACCTGATTCGTTTTGACGATTGCCTTTTGGACAAACAAAAAAACATCGAACGTTACATCGCTCAATGGCGTCATTCGAACGGCGATGTTTTTATTGCAGCCAGTCCTACACGAGAATTCCAAAACAAGTGGTCAGAGACAATGTAAATTTATTAATCCTTTTTCCCGTGGATGAGTTAAATTTGAAAGACGTTTACGAAAACCACGTTGGCCCCGACATGGAATTTTCAGACTTTAAAACGTGTCAAAATATTGTTGGGAAAAGCCTTATGGGTTTTTATCAATAAACAAAACGTTAAACGAAGGGAGATAAAAACGTTCATTTTTACCTATTAGACAAAAGAATGGAGAGAAAACAAAAAATCGCAAAACTCAAAAGAAGTTTAACTAAAAAGTTTTTAAATCAACATTTGGGAAAAAGAGAACAAGAAGAATCACTACAAGAATTTTTTAAACCAGTAGTAAGCACCCTGAAACCGAGACCGGTCCTCGGTGCAGCCATACAAACTACGCCGATTAAAAACACTCTAGCCATGCAAACTACGCCGATTAAAACTTTCAAAGAGGAAGAAAGTGACTAGGACGACTACAAATAATTGGGCTTATCACCGTCCCCTTCCAAGCCGTCACTTCTAGTGAGAAGACATTGTCAACCACTCTCGATTTGAGTCACGCAGAATATTCAACTCCAGCTGCTCAAGCTCCTATAATGCGTATTCCCCTTGAGTCCAAAACAGAATACGCAACTACGAGTACTGGTCCTAAACTCACCCCTACATATACCGAAGCACAAGCAAGGAGCATTTCTACCCCACCGGAACTCCCTAACATAGTCACTGTAAGGTCCCTCGATAGTTTGTTACCTGGTCAGAATATTAGAGACACTGCTAAATATTTCGTGATAAATTTTTTCGAAAATCCCAAGGATACAGACCCTGTTTTCGGATTACAGTATGACAGGATAAAAGGTGAGCTGACTTTCGGTAATAAAGTGGTTAAAATTTTTGAAAATGACGTAGTGGTCAAGGAGCAGCAATACCTGGGGAGACGCGGGCTTTGGAATTTGCTAATTTTCAAAGACTTGAAAGAAACCTCCCTCGCGCCAGAAGTTAAGGCAGCTTACACGGCCATGTTAAAAAATACTAACGCTATTTATCACAACGACGAGCCAAATACTCGTAAACCCAAATCTAGTCATTGCACCAAGTACAGGTCTGTTATCAGCCCGATTTGGGAAGACCTCAAGAAACAAAGGGAAGGGCATGATTAAAAAAGTGGGTAGCAGGGTGGATTACAAATATTACGACGATCCTAATGACTTGGTAAAGAGACTCAGGCTTTTGTATAAACCTGCTTTGGCCGGCCACGACGGACATAGAAACGAGACGGTCGAATTTTTTATCAGAAATGCAGCAAAGACAAATCATAACTGCTCAGGGAAAAAGGGTGGCTTATCGAAATATAGGTTTAGGTTAAAAAAATCGTATATAAACAAAGAACCATGGAATCAAAAAATATCAAGATGAGGTACTGCGTCAAATGTAAACCTCAAATTTCTGAAGGGCTTGAGCCGTCCGTTATCATCACTGCAAAAAATAACAGGCATTTTGCAGGTTGTATTTTGCGAGGTGTGCGGGACAAAAAGAGCTTCCTTTATCAAGTCTGGGAAAGGAGTCGTAAATAAACTCATAGATAAGTTACCTCTTTCAATGCATTTGCCGGGCTACCAATAGTGCGGTTTGGGAACTAAGCTTGAAAAAAGATTGGCTCAAGGAGACCCAGGAATTAATAAACTAGATAAAGCGTGCAAAGAACACGATATCACTTACGTCGAGGGCTCGGACTTGAAAGATCTGCACCGATGAAGTTCAAAGCTCAAAGAGTGAGAGATGATCCTTATCTGGCCTGGAGAGAAGAGCTAGCCGCTTTGATTGTTAAGAAAATCATGAAAACAAGACTTCGGTTCGGAATGGGAAATAAAAAAAATGGATCAACTCTTAAAAGAACTTCACAGACCAACCTGAAAAACTTTTCCGAGACGGAAAGTGATTGTACTGAGCCTGAACGATCTATGGCAGGCTGACTTGGTCGAAACGATACCTTACGCTAACCTAAATAAAGGGTTTAACTACTTACTAACCTGCATTAATGTCATGTCCAAGTTCGCTTGGGCCATTCCCCTTAAATCTAAATCCGGGATAGACGTTACCAAAGCTTTCAAGAAGATACTCCCTGGAGCGACACCCCCTAAAAATTTACAAGTCGATTTAGGTAGTGAGTTCTATAATAAAGACTTCAAAGCCCTACTCAAGCCTCATAACGTCAACATGTACTCTACATAGTCCGAGAAGAAAGCGAGCGTAGTAGAACGTTTCAACAGAACCCTAAAAACTTGAATATGGAAAAGATTCACCAGGCAGGGGAATTACGAGTCGACGCTCATTATCGACAAGTTAGTTTCCAATTACAATGACACGGTTCATTCTGCCATAAAACTTAAACCGAGGGAAGTTACCAAATGTCACGAACCGTTGCTGAGAAGAACTAGTACTAAACGGTTATTGAACAAACCCAAATTTGCCATAGGAAATAAAGTCAGGGTTTCTAAAGTTAAGAAAATTTTCGATAAAGGGTATTTGCAAAATTTTACTAATGAAGTTTTCGCGATTCGTAAAGTGCAAAAAACCTAGCCGGTTACTTATCTTTTGAAAGACGAATCGGGTGAACTGGTGCTCGGAGGTTTTTACGAACCAGTAATTCAAAAAATTCTGGTTCCCGGTTTGTTTTTAGTAGAACAAGTACTACATAAGAAAAAAGGAAAAGATGGGAAAATGCTTTACTTTGTTAAATGTAAGGGTTATGACTCCAAGTATAACAGTTGGACGGACAACATTAGCATTCTCAAATAAATATGTACTTACCTTTTTCCAGTGTACTCTTACATTGTATTTTTCCGGTGTATTTTTTCAAACATTATTACTTTAAAAAATGTTGTTCCACTTCCTCAATTTTATTTCTTACTCAGTATTAAAACAGAATAAAAATTTGTTCTTTTTCCTAAATTTTTTTTATTCCTCATTACTAAAAAAAAGATTTTTGTCTATTTTCAGAGGGGAATGGAAAAGAAAACATTCACCTGTGTGTACTCCACGACCATTTTTCCATTTCAGGCAGAGCTTTGGGAACACCTACGGTTCCATCACCCATTTATTGCGGATGAATGTGCTTACTACCACGACAAGCTACCTGACTTCCTCAAGAGTCAATCACCCCCATCACGAGACAAAGGATGGGGCCACCGACAGTATGAGGTGCATCTAGTAGGGGAATGCATCTTTGGCGATCAGATTCAATTCCTCCTATCTATACGCGTGGCACTACAAGCTATGCTGGAAGTTTGTTTGCACCAACTGGTAAACTGCAAAGCCCAGATCAGCTTGGGTATGGAGTTTACTAGGAAGGCTGTGTTCATTCAAGCGGGATTCTGGTCGAGATACTCTGAAATACATAATCCCAATGACATCCCCACTCTCCTGGACGAAGCTTTCGTAAAAATCCAAGAATCCATCGATACTTTCGCCGAGCGGGGCAGCGGCTGGGTTATCTCTCGCATCCATAACCTACTAATCAGAGTGTTGATGTATAAGCCAGTGCGAGGATCGTCACACATCCCTCTTCCAAAAGTGCTCGCTGGCAAGAAGAATGCGAAATTTAAACGATCATAAATGCTTTCTCTATTCCATACTGGCCGCGGCTTTGCAGTTGGACAATGTCGACCTGGAAGATTACCGCGAGTTTGAGGATATGCTAGAAACTTCTACGCTAACCTACCCTATTAATATCACCGAAATCGCAAGTTTGAAAAGGCGAACGATCTATCGATCAATATCATCGGTTACAGCCGTGAAGAGGAGTTACACCCACTTCGTGTCTCTAAAAACTTGGATGGACTACCGATCGACCTTCTCTATCTGTATGACAACGACGATGACGATTCGGAAACCTTAAACAGCCATTACTGCGCCATTACCGATGTAGCTGCTTTTCTATGCTATCGAGGTTCGAGCTCCCATGCCAAGTTCAATTGTAGGAACTGTTTCGCCGGTTTCGGAGGAGAGTGGATGCTCCTGGCCCACAAGAAAGAATGCGTCAAATTTAACCAAGTTCAAGCGATTAGATTCAAGAAGCTAGGAGAAAACTCACTCGCATTCAAACACTTCAGCCTTCAAAACCCTTTTCCTCACATCATTTACGCTGATTTTGAATGCCTCTTTCGGCCCGTCCAAACCTCTTAACCCGATGTTTCGAAGAATTCAACCACCGGAATCCATCAACACCTTCCTTGCAGTTTTGGTTATGTCCTAGTGGGGCACGACGGGAAGATTATATATCACAAGTACCACTTGGGAGAAGACGCGGTCGACGTATTTTATAAATGTATGGAAAAGAAGCTAGATATTATGCAAAATTGCTGAAAAATACAAAATCCCTCCGCCTCACCCCAGCAGAAGAAACTGATTTAAAGAATGCCAGCGTGTGTCATTTTTGTGGGAAAGCCTTCAAAAAGTGTTATCAGAAAGCAGATATCAACGGGGCATCTAAAGTACGGCTCGTCGACAATAAAGTTAGGGATCATTGACACATCAGCGGGAAATACAGAGGAGCTGCTCATCCAAACTGCAACCTAACCGCGCAAGAGCGAAAAACTATTCCCGTCGTGTTCCACAGCCTGGAAGGGTATGATATGCACCTCCTGGTACCCGCAGTGCATAAATTTCCGGAAAAAGTAGATGTTATAGCTCGCAACACTGAGAGGTTCCAGACCATAACCATTGAGGATGACGTCAGCAAGATAAACCTTCGCTTTATAGATAGCATCAACTTCTCAAAACACTTCTCTAGATACTCTAGTAAAGAACCGCAGGAACGACAAGGGTAGCTTTCCCTTCCTCGAAGCGGTGTAAGACTGTGGATTGAAATCCACGTGGTTTACGGAGGATACCACCCTTTAAAAGGCACTAAAGCTGTTAACGCAGAAGGGTGTTTACCCGTATGAACATACAAGCAACGTATACGTTTTTGACGAGGAAGATCTACCGTCGAGACACTCATTCTACTCCCTCTTGAAAAACGGGATGTTGGCTGGAGACGAGTACGTGCGGGCGCTTAACCTCTGGCCGAGAATGAAATCGAAGGTATTCCGAACCTACCACGAGATATACCAAATAACAGACGTTTTCCTGCTTGCCGACGTATTCGAAGATTTCCGGAAATTGTGCCTTGAAAACAACAAGCTGGACCCCTACTATTACATCTCCACTCCAGGGTTCATTTGGGCAGCTCTTCTTAGGGTGCAGGAGCCCGAGTTGGAGCTATTCACGCACGTCGGGAAGCACTAGAGGCAGAGTTTTGTTCGTCGCAAAGAGGTATTCGAAAACCAGTAACAAATACCTGCCTCTTTAAGTCCCTAGCAAACCCACCCTATACATAATGGACTGGGTATGAATAACCTCTGTGGTTTTGTCATGTGCACTCATCTCCCCTACGACAAGTTCCGCTACCTAACCAGGGAGGAGATTAGAAGTTTGGACGTAGAAGAAACCGTACCGGACGATGCCGACGTCAGCTATATTCTGGAAGTAGACCTCGAGTACCCCAAAGAGTTGCACGACGTGCACAACGATTATCCGCTTGCTCTGTAGAAGATCGACATTGGAAAGGAGCAGATTTCCCCTTATTCTCTGAATCTGGCAGAAAATCTAAACCACAAGAACAAGTCCTCTTCCAACACCAAACTCGTCCCGAATCTTCTGCACAAGAAGACGTACACGCTTCACTACAGGAACTTGAAATTCTACCGCCGGCACGAACTAGTACTTCGACGTATCCGAAGAGTCTTAACCTTTAACCAAATACCGTGGATGAAATCGTACATCAAATTCCACACCGCAAAAATGCAAGAAGCGACCGCTCCTTTCACCAAAGACTACTTCAAATGACTAAATACTTCAGTGTTCGGAAAAACCATGGAGAATAAGCAAAGTCGCCTCGACGTGAAGCTGTGTACCGACGAGAAAACGGCTCTGAAATACACTTCCCAGCTGCACGCCGAATCCTTCAAGATTCTAAATGAAAACCTGGTGCAACTCAACCGCTGCGTTCGTAGTGCGCTGTGCGATCTTCCGATCTACTCTGGATTTACCAAACTGGAACTCTCCAAATTCTTCATGTTCGAATTCCAGTACGACTACATTCGGCCAAAGTACGAAGACCGCACCAAACTACTTTTCACCGACACCGACAGCCTCTGCTACGAAATAGAAACGGAGGATATTTACCGAGAGATGCTGGTGGACATAGACCGTTTCGACACGAGCAACTACCCATCGAATCATCCCCTCTTTTCCTACACCAACAAACAAGTGTTGGGGAAAATGAAAGACGAAATGGGCGGCATCCCCATCCTAGAGTTCATCAGACTCAGGTCAAAAATGTACTCTATTAAGTCTCTGAAAAAAGAGGATATCAAAACCCCAAGGGTACCCAAAGCTCGTTTGTGAAGAAACATTTGACCTTCGGCAACTACGAAGCGGCTATAAACTCCGCGGCACCTCCTCAAAAGGGAAGCTGGGCCAAGATTTCCAGCGTCGGGCACGAACTGAGCACCGTTAGTATATACAGAATCCCTCCTCTCGCCTTACGACGACAAGAGGTATATCCTAGACAACGGCGAAGATACGCTAGCCATCGGTCACTACGATACTGGTACTTGGGACAAATACGTGGACGATTTCGACTCTGACGTGGACGTGATGATTGACGATGAGGGCGAGGAAAAATTATCCTTCCAGTTGGAAGGGCGCGAAGCACAAATACTGACCGAAGCGAAAACAGCCGAGGAGAACGAGAAGGCCATCCACAGGTTCGCCGTAATGGAGAACCGCCGGAAAAAGTTGGAGGATTTTGAGGCGTGGAAAAAGGAGACTAGAAAGAAAGACGCCAACAGTAAGAAAAAAGCTCGTGCGCTAGAAACGGAGGTGGTAAGGAACCTAGACTGAAAAAAGCAGCCAGTAAAAGAAAAGCTCGAGCTCTAGAAATGAAGGAGCAAAGAGCAGCTAGACTAGAGAAAATGGCTGCTAGTAAAAGAAAAGTTCAAGCTCTAGGAACTAAGGAGCAAAGAGCGGCTAGACTAGAGAAAAAAGCTGCTAGTAAAAGAAAATATCTAGAAAACGAAACAGGGGATGAAAGAAAAATTAGATTGTCGAAAAGACGAGCTCGTGAGACCAGATTACGATGATCTCCGAACTGTGTGGATTTAGCCCTACTGGGGAAACCACGTTAAAAAACGTCCCATATGCTTTACCTCCTGGGTGGTGTGGGAAGAAGCAATATTTCATAACCTCATTTATCACACTTTTGAGAAGCATTCCAATTTGGGACCCACGTGATGTTGCTAATTCGTTATTTTCACGCTTTGATGCACTCGAGAATTCTCACAACGCAAAAGCTCAAAAAACATTTGCACGACCCCCCTCAAATTGGGATCCTCCCCTATTTGGGATCCCTCAGCAATGTCGATAATTTGTCACCCTCCGAGAGAACTCTGGCAAGCTCACGACACATTTTGTAGGAACCCCCTCGATTTTAGGACACCCTCTTTTGTGAACCCCCCCTTGCTAAAATTCAATTTTTTATCAAGTTCTGATAGGATTCTAGAGTTCTCACAATGCGAACTTTCACGAAGCATCTGCACAGCCCGCTTGGATGACGTCACTTCTGGTCACTACACTTCCGGTATAGGAGGCTGGTGCGATCTTGAAAAAAAAAGTGACACTTCCGCTTTGCATGGGCGCCGCCATCTTGGGTGAACGTCACTTCCGGTACGCAAAGTCGCTGTCATCTTGGAAAAATAGATGCACTTCCAGTTCGCACGGTACCAAAAGGACTCAAAAGCTAGCAAAAAGCACTTTTCCCCCTCCTCCAGATTGACGAAAAGGGGGCCGCCAAAATGGACTTCCGGTTTGCATGGGTGTTACCATTTTGGATATGGCTGCACTTTCGGTCCACATGAGCACCGCCATCTTGGACTTCCGGTTCGCATGGCCGCCGCCATCTTGGATGACGTCACTTCCGGTCCGGGGGGGGGGGGTTGAGGGGTCCTCATATCGCAAATCCCAATACTCATATATCTATTTTATCTGGATGTTATCGTTTTTCTTGATCTACCCCAAAATAAAACTTGTTACGGGTTCCCGTCAAGCTTTTCGGCCGTGCGAAGTCGTGATATCAAACGCCAATCTCTTTCGTCAATCTAATCCAACTGAGTAATAGTTCGATGGTTAAATAGAAATATATGAAAATTGCTTACTGCACAGTTTTCAATTATTTCATTTAACGTTTGAAGTCTTAGTCGGTGGGATTAGCTTGGCAAAAGAGCTTGGCGTTTGATATCACGACTTCTTTTTCTTAGTGATTATGAGATGGAAACACCAATTTTTTTTGGGTCCATTTCCTTTTATTTTTGTTGGCTTTCGTTACATTTTGATAGCATCAGTCACATTTTTTCATATGATCAAAATTTCTTATTAGTACTGCAGACGCACGGATGTATTAAATGTTCGGTTTGACATTGTTGCGTAATGACAATGTTTTAAACAATATAAAACAATCAATTTGGTCGTTTAGATTTCCCTACCCCCTGAACCACTTGACCAATTAGAACAGGCCTTATGAAAAAGGCACTTCTCCAGAGCAATACGTGTAAAATGAGCTAAGAACCAACTTTATCGACCGCATGGAAGAATTTATTTTCGTGATAAAAAAAAAACGTTAGCCAGTAGCCAGTAGCCAGTAATTAGGCAAATATCAACGTTATTCACGTCATTTTTTCTACAAGAAAACGGTAAGCTGTGTCCTCAATAGTGACGTTTATGTTGTCAGGCGACCAAAGTCACCCGATCAAACAAGTTTAAGCCATTTCTGTCGCATTGTTGTTTATCCTCAGATGGCTGAAAACAGCCTAACTACCTTCGCTGTAAAGACACAACGTGTCTTGTGGTCGCCATGCTCATATATATATTTTATCTGGATGTTATCGTTTATCTTGGCGGGCGAGTCTTGATTAGGCACAATTCACCATTATTCACATCGTTTTTCAACAAGAAAACGTTAAGCTATGTCACTAACAGTGACTTTTATGTTGTTAGGGGACCAAATTCTCCCGATCAAACAGTTTCAGCTTTTTCTGTCGCATTGTTATTTATCCTCAGAAAGCTGAAAACAGCCATACTACCTTTGCTGTAAAGACACAACGTGTCTAGTGGTCGCCATGCTCATGTATACATTTTATCTGGATGTTATCGTTTATCTTGGCGAACGACATACTAGCGTGTGTCTTGATTACGCAAATATTAACGTTATTCACATCGTTTTTTCAACAAGTAAACGTTAAACTTTGTCACTAACAGTGACTTTTATGTTGTCAGGCGACCAAAGTCTCACGATCAAACAAGTTTCAGCCGTTTCTGTAGCATTGTAATTTATCCTCAGATGGCTGAAAACATCCCAACTACCATTGCTGTAAAGACACAATGTGTCTAGTGGTCTTCATGCTCACATATATTTTATTTGGATAAGTGTTATCGTTTTTATAGCGTTTCCCTCCTTTTTAGCTAATAATTCCCTAGAAACTTCAAAGTTGGCTTCCCAGCGGGGCTTTTACTACTGCACATGCACAGGGATGGGCTGGCTATATATACTCGGCTCAGCCATCCGATGGCATCATGTATCCTAGGGCGCTGACATCAACGTGAGGGGGGGGGGGATTGAGGCTTAATGGATCAACGTGATCGCCTTGAGCTACTTCATCCTCTTATGGTCCACTGGTCCTCCGGACCGGCAAGCCTCGTCCTCCCACGTCCAACTCATCTGCCTTCCACAACCTTCCAAGATTCTCCCGGTTGAAGTTCCGCTCCCAGCTATCCCATCCGCGGCTCTTGGATCTGTCGGACGAAGGGCTACTTCGTCCTCTCCTAGGACTAGGATACATCCGCCTCATAAGGTGCCACATCGTGGGTCGGGGCGTGCTCCTACCCAATGATCCTCGAAAATTCGACAGCCGCTTAATCCGCCGTCCGCTCTCTTCCCAGCATTGCTGTCCTGCTTTCCTTCAGAAGCAGCCATGGGCACCTTTCGTAGGGGTCGACCCGCCTCGGATCGCATCCCTTACATTTCATAAGCACCATCCACCAATCTATCGCCCTCTTCACCCGGTGGCTCAGTGGTCCTAGAACGTGTGCATTCCCGTCCGCTCCCATCTTTACCATCACCGGCTTTTACTGTTCCTCTTGGCTCCTCGGACATGCTCTTGCCCCCCTTTCATCCGCCATGCTCAGTCCGCCTGCCTTCTCCCTTTCCAACTTTCCAGCAGCACTTCTCTATCCCCATCGCCTCGCCTACATGCTCATCCACTCTCGACAATGTAATGGGTCACGATCCTGTTCCCCCTTCTTCACCTGTCCACGTAGACTTACTTTGTGATGAGTCACCGCCCTCACCAAACTTTGATGTCTATTACACTATTTTGGGACGACAGTGTCCGGACTTTTTAAGTCTCCATAATCACTGCCTTGCCATCAACACCAGCGGATCAACTAGAACGCACATCCCTCAGCGCATCTTGTTCCGTTACCCAAACTCACTCCCGCAGTATCTCCTGCACGTCTGCCATTACACTGCCTCCCTGTCCACTTCCTCTAGACGAAACTAGATCTTACATGCCGTAATTCTTCAACTTGCGGGTGGATGCGCAGTCGGCTCCGTTCCTGCTTCATTTGTTTTTAAATAAAAAAAACAAAATAAAAATAACAAACAACCGAACATAAATAATACCATACAGACACAACCAACAAATGGGGCCCTCGGTCCATCTGCGGGCCAGGAAAATCTCTTCCATCAATCTTGGATCCTTATCCTTCTTCATCCGCCTTCGTCCTATCTCGTCCATTCCTAACACATTACTCCTCAGCCCAGCCTTGGTCCGCTACTTAGGCCAACTCATCCCTTCTCCAATCTTCAAGATTTGCCGCCAACCATGTCATGATTAAAAACACCGACGTTAGGCAACAACAAGTCCGATTAGTACTTGAATAGGTAACCACCTGGGAATATCGGGCGCTGTGGACACCCACCAGCCCTTACGGGATCACTAGGTTTCCGACTCATACATCTCCATCTTCATCCTCCATTACTTTGGACGGATTGATTATCCATCTTTTTTCTTTCCAGCCTCATCTCCAAAGCACGGCACAGACCTAGGCTCCTGTCCGCCTTCCCCGTCAACTAGCACTTCGTCTCCATTTTTTTTTCTTTTTGCAACATGTCCAACTCCTCTTCGTCCGAAGATTCCGTGCCTCATGTAGAAGTAACACCAACAATTGGACCAACAAACATGAAAGAAGCTAAAGTGCCTTCCCCCAAGGCATGTAAATGTTTGGGCTTTTCCGGGAACTCCACTGCTTTTCATTTTGACTCACATTCTTGCTGTCAGTGACATAGACAGTGTGACGGACTTGAACGAAACTGTCGTATTTGTATTACCATTTCACCAAGTCGATGGACGCTCATCCGCAAGAAGCAACTTCAACCCCGGCAAGGGATGCAACGTGCAGCCCGTAAACATGAGGAACTAAAGGCCCTTTCTCAAGCGTAACTCCAGACTACAAATATAACTGATCCTTCGCCCTAAAAGAAAGCCATCAAACGTCCTGCGTCCCCTCCGCTACCCACAGTTCATCATCATAAACGGCCTACTCTTCCAGATACGGAGGCAATTTCCACCATAGAGGGAACGTCCGGAGTTAAAACATCGGCGAAAATCAAGTTCGCACGACATCGTCTCGCTCCTGCTAAACCTCAGTCCTCAACCCCGAAACTACAACCATCCTCCAAGATACCACAACCACCATCCTCCTCCTCTCCAGCTAGTGTTCCATCCCCATCCCCGGCCAAGACTTTTCAAACATTTTCTCTGGCTAATGCGCCATCCCCTTTACGACCAACTCCATATCCTATAATACCAGTGATTCGATCAGCATAACAAGGGGCCTGCAACTCTCCGCCAGAGAGCAAGAACATCTTGACTTTAACCTGAAGTTTCTTGTCGAGTATCTCGATGGGTTCGTGATGGAACTTAACACTCTTCAATCCGCTCAGTCCGCAACACCAGCTCTTCAAGAGGCTGCTACGTAGAGGCTCTACGGTCCGAAAATGATCTCCTCCGTGCTTCAAACGAAGTCTATTCCAATGAACTCGAACTTATCAACCAGCGCTACTGATCCCTCTGCATAAATTATGCTTTGCTCCGTGCGCATAATGCCTGGGTGTCTCCTATTCCTGCTTTCCCTCCATTGAGGGCCTATTACTGCGCGCGTTCCCACACTCGCCGTCTTAAGCTTGCGCTATCCTCCACCTTAACTCAGCCGTCGCCACATCCTCCCCCTACGGATGCATCCTCTTCACCTTCCATCGTCCAACTTCGTCAAGACGTTCCTTCTCCATTACCTTCTCCGCTTCAGGATCCCTCAGCCACGTCCTGTGAATATCAAATACCAGACAGTGATTCTCCTCTGACGGCCTCCGCCTCTCCAGTTTCACTTTGTAGGGATGCACTTGCCACAAATCAGTTCCAGAAAATCACCTCGTATTTCGTGTGGCAATATGACAATGCTCAGAGTTTTGTCCCTGTGTACCATGGTATCACCCCAACTTCGTCATCCTCCACGGACGTAATGCCATGCTCCCCTTGTCGTTGCAAGGCGATGGGTGTCGCTCTGGGATTTCGTTTCCTCCCTTCATAGTGCTATCCTCTGTTTCGTTCTTCAAAATTTTCTAACTGCTTCGGACTTTTCGGTGAAGATCCCGCTTCATCCGCCTCCTGTCTGGGGACGGTGCAATCACGATCCTCGCCTGTTTTCACAGATTTTCTCCTCGAAAAAATATTCATCATCACCAAGATTTCTTCAGCTTCAATGTCATTTTCGGCTAACAATCCTTTGCCACAACCTTCTTTAATCACTACCACCACTTTAGGGACACCATCTGCTCCTTGCATGCGCTATGGTCCGCCTCATCATGTGTCCTCGCATCCACGAACACTTTCTACATTGTGTGTCTTTTTGCTATCTTTGTGCCAACAGTTACCATCCTGCAGACAACGTATGTTCCTCACTTCTTCCTATACCAGTTGCAACTCCATCCGCCTGTCCGTCTCCCAAGTGATCATCCTCCCAGCAAGGTTGGCGGTTTCGGTATTTATATTCTGATTTCCTACTTTCTTCCCCACGGTGTTAAGACCACTGCTGCGGTGCCCTCTTCTGCTTCCTTAACCATTATTTAATTTTTGCCACCTTGCCGCACTGCCTAACTTCATTTAAGGATGCTACCTTCCAACACAGTGGATCGCCTCCTGATCCGCACATTGTTTTGGTATCAGTGAAATTGGTTGAGGACTCAGGGTTGTCTTCACCAGGGACTAGTTGCTGGGGATGCCGGCTTGCACGAGAGGGGACAGCAAACCTAGCCCTTCTCCGGGTTATAAAGTCCGCTATAAAAATAGG
The DNA here is from genome assembly GCA_023313725.1 of Lithobius niger. Lineage (NCBI taxonomy): Eukaryota > Metazoa > Arthropoda > Chilopoda > Lithobiomorpha > Lithobiidae > Lithobius > Lithobius niger. Next base: position 52,207 of record JAHWFP010263362.1, on the reverse strand, counting down.
TAATATATTTTCGTCGGCTGTAAAAAGACTAAAATTGCAGGGACTGCACCTGCTTAATTTTAGTTCTTATTGCCTAACCGAAAATATACATTACCTTAACTCCCACCCCCAGGCCTCCCCTCCATTGTATCGGCTCTGGGTGCGGAGAAATAATGCCATCGGGTGGCTGCGCCGAGTATATATAGCCAGCCCATCGCTGCGCAGGCGCAGTAGTACAAGCCCGGCTTGAAACTTTCAAGTTTCTACGGGATTATTAGCTCAAAAGCAGAGAAACGCTATTAAAATAGGTAATGCATATTTTCGGTTATGCAATAAAAACTAAAATTAAGCAGCTGCAGACCCTACAATCTTAATCTTTAGAATCTTGTCTCGTGATACACACTAGCGTTTGTCTTGATAAGCATCGACTAACAATAATACTCATCCGACAAAAGTAGGAGGAAAGTGAAAATCAATTACTGTAAAAACACATGCAACAATTGCTTTAAACTTGACTACAATTGCGATGCACGCTGCGAAACGTTGCTACCATGCAAACTATGTCTGGTCGAGTGAATGTAGCATTGTTGGCGGGCTATACGTTTTGACTATTGAACTTTCTTTGTTGAGCTAAAAAAAAACGAATTCGATTATCAACTAAGAGCGGACAACTTCAAACAAAACGACGATATGTTGCTAATTTCTACGATGGAAAGGCGCATTTATTTTTAGATGCAGACTTGGAAAACGAAGTTGAATTGTTTTAAAGTGGAAGGCAACTATCTTTGCATTCGTGAGCAAATGACGGACAATCACTTGCAACAATTTGGTGGTGCGTGGTACCGACATGAATTGTTTCTTAGTTGATTGAAACAATGACGGAGATTACCTTGCAGCAGGAGGCTAGCTTGCGTACTGAATGCTGACTTTCGCAATGATACGGTTTTTCAGCATGGAGTAAAACACAAGTATGCGTCTTTTCTGGGTCAGAGTTACTAATGAAATATTGCAAACGCGATTGATTTTTCTAAGAAGACCAAACACCGTGGATGCTATCACCAGGAGCCAATCACGGAGATTAACTTGCAGAGGAGACCGGGGACGGGAGGGGGCAGAAAAGGAGGGGAAGAGGAGGAGCGAGTAAAATTGAAGGATCGGTCTACTAATGAATTAAATATTGCATACGCGATTTACTTTCCTAAGAAAACCAAACACCAGGAGATGCTATGACCGGGAGCAATCACGGAGATTAACTTGCAGTAGGGAGCCTGGGGCGGAGGGGGGCAAAAAGGAGGCCAAGAGGATGAGGGGGTGAGGAGGGGCGAGTAAAATTGAAGGATTAGTCTATATACCAATGAATGAAATATTGCATACGCTATTTACTTTCCTAAGAAAACCAAACACTGGGGAAAGCTAAGACTGGGAGACTCAATCCACCGTGCAGCATGCACGGGTCCTGCTAGTCACTCTTTATAAGTTAACGATTAACAATACAAACCGACTACCAGAAATAATTAGCAACATGAACATTGTCGATAAAATAAACGTGCTATTTATTGTTGATGGTTAAATACATCAACTATTTTGTTGAAGATGTTGAGCTGATTTCGGTTGTAATTTTGTTGTATTTTCACTGACAGGGCGTAAGGCATATGCCAAGTCTCTGAATTAAATTAATCAAATCAGCAAACGCTTTAATTTACAAGATTGAAGTCCTCACTGCAATAAAACTTTAAAAAAATATCTTCGTTCTTATTCACAAGTTCATTAACAAAAAAAAATGCACAAAAAAATTAAGAAAAAAACAAAGCTCAAAATAAAATAAAATAAAACTATTAAACTGTTACTACTCAGCGTTGGCAAAATTTTTAAAAGCAACAAAATAAACAACCAAAAGAAATAATATCTGAAACAAAACCCACAAGGGTGAAAGAACCCGCTAAGTTTCAGGCAATCAAAGAAGTGATATCAGAACAAAAAAGGCTGCCACCAAGTTGCTACATTAGTTTCCAAGCTAATCCCACCGACTATTCCCTCAGACGTCAAATGTAGCAATTGTAGCAATGGTCACGTTTTTGATTTAACCTTTGATCTAATACTCACTGGGATTAGCTCAGCAACTAATGTAGGGACTTGGTGGCAGCCTTTTTGTTCTGATATCACTACTTCGATTGGCTGAAACTTGGCGGGTTCTTTCACCCTTGTGGGTTTTGTTTCAGATAAGTCATTCAGTCATGTCGGCCACCCAATTGTGAGGCCACCAAAATTGGAGACTTCGCACCCTTTGGTTTGAAACTTGAAGATTTAAGCGAAAACCAAGACCATTTTCTTCTTGGTTTTACAGAACGAGTATCTCTGGATGACACTACTAACCCAAACAAGATACAACGACAATGTTACTTTCCCCGTGCCCGAGCATCTTGTTCGAGTGAGCTATAATCCAATTTTATGTGCCTCGCCTATTTTTACCACAATGTTACATATTGCAGCATTGCATTCTGGGGCCTCTACTCTCTCTGTCCAGATTTTGAAATTTCTCGTGCGCAAACGAAATAATAAGCACTGCTTTCCGGCCGTGCTAATGATAATGGAGGGGAGAGGATGGAAGCCAAGAGGGATGGATGGACTCCGTGGTAAAAACACAAGTGTTATGATCGCACAAGCAAATGTCGTAAGCGCATACTACTAGAATGAACTTGCACGTCGAGTGCAAGTCGGGCAGTGGCATCGCTAGTAGTCCATCCTTGCCTGCTTCACGACTTTAATTATTATTGGCAACTTTGTCCATTTTCCGGCTTAAAAAGTTGACATTTAAAAATTTTGTCTAGTTGATAGTTGCCTAATTGAAAATACACTAGGGCAGCCCACAGTATATTGCCGGGTTTATCATGATTGAAGTCTTCTCTCCAGCAAAACTAAAACTAATAATTTCTCCGTTTCTGTTCAATATATTTCGATCAAACTTGGCCAGATAGTAGATAGCAACTTTTCCCAACTTTACACCAACTTTATGCAATTCCGTGCAAGAGTAAACGTAGGGGGGCCACACGTAAATTTGAAAACTGTTCACTTCTGGTTGTTGTTGTTGTTGTTGTTCTTGGCTGACACGGTTTCAGAAAAAACTACTGCACCTACCTAAAATCTTAAACATGATCTGAGCCAAAAATTTTCCTGGGCTTCAACCTAACGGGATCACTTTTTCGATTGGTCCATCCATTCCGGAGTTACGGGACCCTAAACGATCATTTTGATTGTTTTACATTGTTTTAACCATTGTATTTAGGGAACAATGCCTCTCGGCAAACTCCAGATTCATTCTTCGTGCACGTGTTATGTCGTAAACAAGTTACACGGATTACAAACAAAAACGTCAAGTGTGCCGTAAAAAAGGGGTTATATCATTGAATTTTCACTTGTTAAAATGTACACGGATAAAAATTGTTGATTTCTAATTGAAACTAGCGGAGTCGCTCGCTTCGCTCGCTCATTCCGCGTCGTCTCGCTACGCTCGAGGAGCTTTCATGCTACAACTCTTATGCTGCTGACAGACATTCCACATCTAAAACGATCAAGCAAATGATCAAAATGTAGTACACGTTTTTTTAGGCTTCAGTTCATAAACAAATTAACTAAACAAAAAACGGCTTCGCCGTTTAGAAAACCAGCCCCCTTCTGCCGTGCGCCTAAACTGCCAATGAACCAAAAGGCGAGACACGCGATTTCTACCCCAGCCGGCCCTGGCTTGAAAAATACGCTCGAGGAGCTTTTATGCTACAACTCTTATGCTGCTGACAGACATTCCACATTTAAAACAATCAAGAAAATGATCAGAATGTAGTACGCGTTTTTCTTAAGGCTCAGTTCATAAACAAACGATATGGTAACCATCAATCACTCCAACAGTCTGGCCACCTAATAGCTACATGCGCCTCTTGTTCAGATTGTCATTCATAATACCTGTGACTACAGTACAGGACTAAGCGTGCTACGTGGCGCAAGAACCTTCCTCATCCAACCTGATTCCCGTTGTGTACTAAATGGAGCGTATAACAAAAATGTCTTATATACTAAATGGACCGTATAAAGAGTGTCCAAGTTGTAACTTATCTTTGTATGCAATCCCTTGTCACAAGATCGTCTGGGGGAGAGGATGTGGGTTTCGTTTCCCGGCTCCAGGCCACTTAATTCAACATCACCGAATCTTATTTTACCAAAGCCTCGATAAAGGTATTTTCTTTCTGGCACATGCATGAACTGGCCTAGAGCCAGGAGATGAGACACGCGATTTGTAGCCCAGTCGGCCTTGGTAATTTTATCATGCATACTTCTTTGTGCCGCTTTTGGTATAGCCTAGATTGTTTTTTTTTTTATTAAAATAAATTTTGCTGACTTTACATGGTTTCCTTGTTTCACAAATTTAAAGAATATTTACTAAAAACCCATATCCTTCCCCGCTATGTGTGATGCTTTGAAACAGCAACCATACGACGCCTATAATTTTTGACTAATATAAAAGATTTCGTGCAAGGCGAAATCTTACCTAGAAACTATTCGTGTTTACCACAATTAGGCCGGACTATTGCTGAGTAGACACACCAACTAATAGCACACTATTGATCGAATGTCGATGTTTCACAAATGAAATATTTCTGGCACCCTTTTCTGTTATCAATATATTTTGTTTAAATAGGCCTAATTTAGCATTAACCTTTTCGCAGCTTTGCGTAATTTCACTTAAATTTAAGGCTAAATAGGTCGTTTGTGTTTGAAATATCCAAAATGCAACTCCAACAATCGTCCCATCAGCGAGCTGCACGTGCCTCATCCTTGAATGACGGCTGTTAGCATTGCCAGCCGTAATCTTAATGACAACACTACTGGACCACGCGCCTCCTACGTGGCGCAACAATTGTGGACCATCCGCATAGCAGGATTCCGAAACTAACAATCAACTTCGAAAAATTCGTTTTACAATGGTCCAAAGGGGTTTTTTCGTTTTTTCGAGGGGAAAACTTTTGTACCTAGAACTACGAAAATACGCCTAAACGATATCCGGAGTAATTTCCTGTCTTTCGAGACCTTTCTCACATTTCTACCCTTCCTACTTCCGGGGGAGAAGACATATATATAAACAAACAAACAAACCGACCGACCGTAAGTTTTTAATGGTTATGATAATCAAGTTTGCAATTGAGATAATTGCATCTGGTTAATTGCTGTTGTGCTTTAAGACTCATATATTTAAAACGTAAAGCACAACAGCACTTCAACAGATGCAATTTTCTAAATTGCACATTTCATTATTTCAGTTAAAAATCATCAATTTTTTTCCGTGTACATTTTAGCAAGTGTAAATTCAATCATATAATGCTGTGATTTCCCTTTAGCAGTCGCCCAAGTTTTCATTAGATTTAGTTAGATCAAGAAATAAGAATGGGAATCTCGGTAATCTCGAGACACACACACACGCACACACAAACAAACATTGTGATCTTAGTTATATAGATTGCTATCTCTTCGATAAACAGGAGGCTGACCAACCAACAGAACTGAATTCAGATCCATCTTATAAACTTTAGGAAGCTTAGTTTTGGCCTTTTATGCAATCAAATCTGCAGGGGCCGTGCTTCGCCGGAAACGAACAACATCCTACAACTCAACCAATCAAAGCTGTCGGATTACGCAAAGAATGAAACTCTGGATGTGCGCTCGATGTACGGATTATTCTACCTGTGCGCTCAATATGCGATGCGGTCGATGCACATGCGATAGTGTCACAACACCAAAGGAGGAAGGGAGGAAATAGGAGGGAATGAAAAAGAAGGGTTGAGGGATAAGGAGGGACAGACTGGAAAGGGGAGGGAGAAAGAGGAAGGAGGATCAATAATGTAGGCCAGTTGCAAATCCCATATCTGCCTCGGGAACACTGCCCTTCCCAGATATAATCTCACGCCCCGCTCCTGTCTCTCTCAGATATATTCCTTTTTTTTCCCCATAACTATCAAACAATTTTCGTTGTTTGCTAACGCGGTTACATGTTTCTCGTGCATCTAAATTGGTTCGTCCTCAAAACTGTTTTGCAATTATTCGTTGGCTGCCTATCAAGGACCGCAGTAGCGGTCCTTATGTAAGCCTCAGCATGAACTTCCATGTTAAACGTCAAACTGTGAGCTCCTATAGTTTCGCCCAGAATTGACATAGACCAACGAAATTTGGTATTTAGGGTCGTGTGGTAACTATTTCACCGCATTACAAATTTTAATGGAAACAATCAACCCGTTCGGCGTCCACAGCATGGTCATTATTTGTTGTTGTTCTTGTTCTTGTTGTTAGGACTCTTTGCCCTCACCTGGAGAGCAAACCACTGAACCTATTTTCAAGTTCTATAGCTTAAAATGTAGGTATGAACAAGGCCTAGAGCCTTTCGCAGACTATTTTAACGTAACTACAATATTCTTGACACGGAAAGCCAAATGGGCTATAAACTTTGCTCTCACCTACAGATCGAACCAATGAACCGATTTTCAATTTCTTTAGTTTAAAATGTAGGTATTAAAACCGACCAGGGCCTTTCGAATACGATTTTGATGTGACTGTAGTATTCTCGTCGGCAGAGCAATTATTATTGTAGAGCACTGGGCAGAAATCATTAATGTTGTTCTTTTGATGCTTTGTCCACACCTGGAGATCGAACCACTGAACCAATTTTCAAGTTGTATAGCTTAAAACGTAGGTATGAACAAGGCCTAGGGCATTTCGCAGGCTATTTTAAGGTTACCTACAATATTCTTGACACGGAAAGCCAAATGGGCTATGAACTTTGCTCTCACCTAGTGATCGAACCAATGAACCGATTTTCAATTTCTTTAGCTTAAAATGTAGGTATTAACATCGACCAGGGCCTTTCGAATACGATTTTGATGTGACTGTAGTATTCTCGTCGGCAGAGCAATTAATATTGTAGAGCACTGGGCAGAAATCATTAATGTTGTTCTTTTGATTCTTTGTCCACACCTGGAGATCGAACCACTGAACCGATATTCAAGTTATATAGCTTAAATCGTAGGTATGGACAAGGCCTAGGGCCTTTCGCAGGCTATTTTAAGGTAACTACAATATTCTTGACACGGAAAGCCAAATGGGCTAGAACTTTTGCTCTCACATAGAGATCGAACCAATGAACCGATTTTCAATTTGTATAGCTTAAAATGTAGGTATTAACACCGACTAGGGCTCTTTGGGCACGATTTTGATGTGAACGCAGTATTATCTTCGGCAGAGCAATTATTATTTCATAGCACTGGGCAGAAGTCATTTAGTGGAGTAACAGATTCTTGAAAATCAAGCCAAAAACATGAAATTTGGTACACAAGTGTTTCTTAACAGTAAAAATCGAACCAGCCATGGACCCCCATAAAATACCCCCAAGTGCCTTCAGCGCCTTCCCCATCCCCAGCACCCCTCCCCGTGCCTCCTCCCAGGGTCTTGGGCAACAAATTCTTACAGATTAGGCTAAAAACATGAAATTTGGTGCACAAGTCAGTCTTAGCAGCATAAATCGAGTCAGCCATGGAACCCCCATGAAATACCCCCAAAGGGGCCCCAGCGCCCCCATGTTGCCCCCTCACTGAGGTTTGACCCGCAAATTTTTGCTAAAAGCTTGAAATTTGATACACAAGTCAATCTTAGCAGTAGAAGTCGAACAAGCCATGGAACCCAAAAACGGCCCCCAGCGCCCTCCTGTGCCCCCCTCATTGAGATTTGATCAACAAATTCTTGCAGATCGAGCTAAAAGCATGAAACTTGGCACACAAGTAATTTTTAGCATTACAAATCAAACCAAGCATGGAACCCCCACGAAATATCCCAAGGGGCCACCTAATTTCCCCTGTGCCCCCTATCTGATGCTTGACCAACAAATGATTGCAAATCGGACTAAATTTTAAATTGTGGTACACAAGTTATTCATGCTGTACAAGTTGAACTATCTATGGAACCCCCTCGAGACAAGGCACCACAACGCCCCCCCTCCCCCCACCCCCCGTGCTCCTTCCTTGAGGACTGACCAACAAATTCTTGCAGGTAGTGCTAAAAAAATGAAATTTGGTAAAGAAGTCATTGTTAGCAGTAGAAATCAAACTAACTATGGAACTTCTGCGAAATCCTCCAAGGCCCTCAGTGCTTCCCCCCTATTCCCACTCCATGAGGTTGATACCCGAAAAATTCTTGTTGATCGTACTGAAAGCATTCATATTGATACACCAATCATTTCTAGTAGTAGAAATTGAACCAGCCACCACGGAACCCCATGAAATACCACCAAAGCCTCCTCTAGCATCCCTCCCTCTCCTGTGCACCCTATGAAGTTTCAATGGCCAACAAATTCTTGCTGAACTACTAAAACATGCATTGTCGCAGTGGAAATCGAACTACGTATGGAACCCCATGAGACACACTCACCCCCAGTGCTTCCCTGTGTCCTCTCCATGAGGTTGTTGATCAACAAATTCTAGTTCGATTTGTACTGCTAAGAATGACTTGCGTATGTGTGCCAATTCACGTTTTAGAACGATCAGCGAAATTTGTTCGTCATTGATGCTTCATGTGGTGCACAGGAGGGGGTTGCTGGGGGAGGCTTTGGTGGTATTTTTATGGGGATCCATGGGTGGTTCAATTTCTACTACTAGGTGTGAATGGTGTGCCAAAATTCATAGTACTAAAATTCATAGTAGTATAGGTGAGTGTGGTAGGGGGGACAAGAAGGGGCCTTAAGGGGTATTTCGAGAGATTCCATAGCTAGCTCGATTTATTAGCTAAGAATTGACTTGTGTATCAAATTTCATGGTTTTTAGCTCGATGTTCATAATTAGCCCAAATTCTGGCCATTAACAGCTGTACTACACCTGAAAATCGAACCAACGAACCAATGCTCAAGTTTTACAGCTTACAACATAGGTATGAAGAAGGCCTATGGTCTTTTGAACGCTATTTTAATGTGACTACAATTATTGTTGTTGTTCTTCTTGGGGAAACTTTGCCCTCACGTAGAGGTCGAACCAAAGAACCGATTTTCAATTTTTATAGCTGTTAAAATTGAGTATTATAAAGGGTCTATAATAACAGTTATTTTAGGGGATTGCAGTATTCTTTTCTGTGTTATTCTTGCTGAAACAAGAAAAAAAAAATGGATATTAGTATTAAAAAACGATAAAGCGTTTAAAATACGGATGTAAGTCTTAAAAAAACTTAAAGCTCTAAAGGAACAGATATTAGAAAAAGACATGTAAGCCATCAGAGTCGCACTAATACGTGTAAAAGAATCTCCAGCGATCCCAAAAACAAGCTGGAGCTTCTTTTACACGTGTTTTTTGGGTCGCTGGAGATTCTTTTACACGTATTAGTGCGATGCTGATGGCTTACATGTCTTTTTCTAATATCTGTTCCTTTAGGGCTTTAAGTTTTTTAAGGCTTACCTCCGTATTTTATACGCTTTAGCGTTTTTTAATACTAATTCAGTTACTTGTTCCTTGTGCACCTAAAAGTAGTAATAGTTTCGTGCATCTAAATTGTATGATAGTGGCCAGGTGGTAGAGTTAAGGGTTTTGTATGTATACATACCTGTGTCACAGCCACTGATATTGAATATTTCTGACTCTTCTGTACTCTGAATACATTTCTAAAGGATTGCACTTCAGCTTGGTCGCTGACCCACATCTATAGACAGATAAAGTGGGACACATTAAGCAGACCAACACCACCAATTTCCGCAAAACACAGTGATACTCCTTACGGGTGAACAAGACAAATGAATGAAGCAGATATACAAGTTGAAACAAAATGACAAGGTGAACAAGTCGTTTTCCTGAACTGAACGGTAATTGGTTTATATTCAGTAGTTAAAAATGGGCATCAGTTCGTACATTTTATCATGAACGTTCAGCAAGAAATATATACTTTAGATTGGTATTCCTCTCGGAAATTGAGGAAATCTTGAACAGCTATACTATTTCTTAGTATACCTTTTTACCAGAGTATTCTGTGCAGAGTTGGTCTTAGAAATGGTATTTTTAATTAGATCATATTTCATATGTTTCCCTAAACCCTGACGCATTTATTTATAGGTGTCAAGCTCGTTTCAAAAATCTAGTTCTTTAACATATTAATACGGCCTTTGTGTTGAAGAGAAACAATGCAGCATTTAAGAAGAAATTTTACCATCATTCCGTTGTCACACCCAGAAGCCGCATCTGGTGATGACACGAGAATTTTTACTGTCTTGAAGGCTGCACACTGGCTATTGCGACAATTCCTGGCTGCTACAAAGGGAGTATGTTACTTCTATCCTTCGTAATATTTCCCTCTTCAAAAAATAAGTGGAAGTCTAGTCTTCGTATAGATGCTACTATTACATGGTCACGTAACGTCTTAACATTATTTTTCACTTGTGTAGCCAAGCATTTCAGAAATCTGATATCACAGACGGCTAGAAACTTATTGCACAATAATATAAAATTCAAACTTGTACTAATCCGTGCATTTAACAAGCAGCACTTAATCTTACGTCTTATACCCTGGTTAATGACATTTTAAACGATATACCATAATATGGGAAGTTGTACATATAAAAATGCCTTTTTTTAAATTTATTTTCTTTAGAAATATACGATTTTATGTTTTGTTAAACACGTAACGTCCACGTAATGAAACGATTTTTTTGCAACATACCCCGAGTAGATATGGGCAATGACTCGGTGTCACATCAGAAATAATTATTTCTGCACGTCCTTCAAATGTACTGATGAGTTTGTTATAAGCTGAAAAAAAGAAATAAAAAGAAAATATTAAACAGCTGAAGACTGGGAGTTTGTATTTTTGCCACTTCTGTTGCAGACCCGTTAGTTGTAAGATGAACATAACCATTAAATAAAGTTATGGTAGAATCCCTACCTACAGTACATGAAGGCTTTTTTTGGTATAAACTTGAGGAGAAGACTGCATTAAGTATCAAGATGCCCTCATAGAATGCCACCGTTTCGAAAGATGTCACGTGACTAGACATGACATATGGGAATTAAGGTGGCTCCCTTACACGCTGCTGTCATTTTGTATGACGTCACGTTAGTACACAGCTAAAGTGCGATATTGTGCCACCCACAAACCGGAAGTGACGTCACACTGGTAAACCCACCATCGTCAGGAGCAGACTAACAACAAAAAGCCCCACCAACCACTGGCAGTTAATGGTCTACCCTCGTACCCAAGTCTGGTAATCGGTAGCCAGTACGTGGTATCCGATTCCAGCGGCCTCTTCAAGATGGTAAAATTGACGAAGAGATTCTCGGTATCTAGAAAACCGCACTGAAACTACGTGACTTTCCTTAGAGGCCCTGTTGTTCCCTAAATCGTCATGACAACTCTCAGTTCGGCACGAAATTATAACGGAAAAAACTGTAGGTCTCATGGTTTATTCCCAGGAAATCAATGGTCAACTTGTCCAGCATTCGTATAACACCAAAAAAGTGAAGTTGGCACTAAAATGGGGCAAGAACTCAACCAATTCTGTGCGACGTTATTCACGTTTCTCGTTTTTAAAACCCATTTCTATTAAAAATCATCTGTTTTAGTAATCAACTTTTCAACACTGGTGAGATTAACAGATGGTGTAGTTCATATTTGCCCTCATGTTGAGTCACGTTGAGTGCTGCTTTGCTGAGCTCACTTCGGGCTAGGCTAGATTGCCTTGGGTAAAAATCAGAAAAACGAACAGGCTTAAAAAGACCCAACAAAATGGCGATAACCTGGGTACTGTCATCCTTCTCAGACAGTGTTGAAATGAAGAATAGAAAATGAATGACGTCATAGAAAATTAAAAGAAAAAAGATTAAATAATAATCAAGAAAAACAGTCTTATTATTAGAGCACCTAAAACAAAATCCACAAGGGTGAAAGAACCCGTCAAGTTTCAGCCAATCAAATTAGTGATATAAAAGCCAAAATGGCTGCCACCAAGTTGCTACATTAGGCTAGTTGACAAGCTAATCCCACCGAGTATTAGATCAAGTTTTTGATTTAACGTGTGAGGTAACAGTCAGTGGGATTAGGTTGGCAACTAATGTAGCAACTTGGTGGCAGTCGTTTTGGCTCTGACATCACTACTTTAATCGGCTGAAACTTGGTGGGTTCTTTCAGCCTTGCGGGTTTGTTTTAGATATCACTTCTTGTGTAGTTTTTTTTTTTTCGTAGCATCTTATTTTAGGCACTACCCAGTTATCTATTATCTGGCCAAGTTTGGACGAAAAATATTGAATACGAAAGGAGATATTATTTTTTTTTTTAGTTTTGCTGTAATAAGGACTTCAATCATATAAATTAAAGCATAACGTCAAATTTCGCGTTAATGTGGACACACCGGACAAAACCACCAAATTTTTTCCAGGTACTAGTTAGGTACGTACATGGCTTTTAATTTTTGATAGAACCCAACTCCTCCGTCGGCCATCTTGGATTTCATACCTTATCAATTTCTCAGCTTCTAATTCACTTAGGACCACAAACTTGGTGTATACATATTTGGGGTCAGGGAATACAACTACACAACCTTTTTAACTTTTGTAATTGTAGTCGTAGTGGACTAAATATTATCATATCAAAAACCAAAACTGGTAAAAGGGGCCGCCAAGTTCCGAATGGTTCGGCCCTTCAAAGGAGTGATTGTAAAATCCTAGTTTTACGGTACGGTACTCTAAATAGGCCTACGTAATGATAGGTCGAGCGGATGGCCTAGTGATATTGTACGGTATGGTTATAAATTTACTACTTGAGCTGCCCTCGTCCTCTACGCTACACCATGACTGGCTTACGGTATTCGTAGTCCGTACAAAGAGCAAGAGACTATTCAGTTGCAAATTGCTCTAGGACGCACGCTAGAATTTAAGAAAGTAGGAGTCAAGCCCCGATGCATCTGTCCACTGCTGGCCGGGAAATCCAAGAGAGACCCCTCTCTCTGCTCACTAGATGCTGGCACCTCTCATCGTGTCCTTGAACGGTTGGGGGTTCTTTTCTTCCGGGGTTCTTTTCTTCCCCCGGGCGGAAACTGTCCAGTGTCATCATCTGGTCCAGTTGACTATTTAGCGCTGCCTGAAAACTGACAGAAAGTTACATACTGGGTTTATTGGTTGTTAGATTCAGCATGTATGTAAACCTCTGGTGTGCATGTGGTAGACTGCGTGTTGTTATCAGTTTTAAAAGGTTTTGGCTATTTCTACTACCTTACACTTCTTTGCTACAAGGAAATTCAGTTGCCCACCTCTGTGGGCAAGGATTTTCTATTCCCTTGCCTTCCAAGTTACTTTTGGCTTTTTTAGCGAGAGGCACTTCTTTGCCAAATTAAAACCCATACCGCCCTTGAGGATTATTTCTAGGCAAAGGAGAGAGAAAAAAATATTGTGCCTTGAGAGTAAGACTTTTGTTTCGCACATGGTCGCTTAAAAGGTTCAATATGTTTGTATACTCACAATGTTATGTTTCATATACTTATACTTATCCTTTTTTTGTTTCTTTTCCTCTGCAATGGCTTTGCTTCTTTTTTCTGGTATTCCCTGGTTAACATCTGAACTCAATAAACAAAAAGGCCAACCATCCACGGGCCTTGTGGAATTATCTTCTTTCCTGTGAAATGATTATAGTTAATTCATCCATTGTTTTTTTCCCTTTTTTTTACGTCTCCTAATTTTTTCCTATTAAATTTTCCTAAGAGTATCCTTACACACCTGGGCTGGTGTTAGTGGTGTTAGTTGGATTCCTTCCTTTAAATTAATGCTACGCGTGTTAGATATGGCTTTCTCCGAAGTGCCTAACAGATGGAGTCAATCGTCTGATCATTTGACGCCCACAGAGCGCAGTCGTTAAAGACTCATCCATAAGCCTACAGAAGTGGTAGTGTCCTCTTTCCATCCAGGATAGCACACTTCCTCTCCCATGTTACCCTGAAATGTCGCCACCCAACGTGACGTTCCCCATGCCTCTCTGTGTGTTACTAGACTGCTTTTGTGCAGTCCGAAATGCTTCCGGACGTGGTCCGCAGGTTCTGCATTCGTTCGTTTGAAGCCCATTTTCCTAGATACAGAGCCCGATCATGAATACTTTAGTTGAAGGGGGGGTCAACTGTGTGGATCATCGTTACCCGGGGATCAGCCCTTTGTCGACAACAGCCTCATGGTGCCTGGAAGAGGCCCTCCTCGAAGGAGTTTACCTCTACTCAACCTAACTGTCAACCATTTTTTGTTGAATGATGGCGGGTGTGCTAAGAAGCCTCATTTTTATGTCCTTCCACATTTACCGAAGGTTTAAAACAGAAGCCTAACCCGGTTATGTCCCTTGGTCATTTTTCTAGATTCCGCAGGCATATGCACCTAACCTAATGCACGGAGAAAACTCGAGTAGCCTTGCTTATTTTGATGGATTCGTTGACTAGGATTAAAACTTGGCTCTAGAAAATTTCCTGTTGAAGATGTTGAGACTCCCCGAGTTCCTTAACTAAAGCTGTGCAATGCAACTCCTTTGAAGTGCCAGTACTCTTTTTGGCTTTTCCAAATTTATACCAATTTCACTGCGGCAGCCCTGCCCGTGATTTTGCAAATCAACCTAATGAGATCTACCTGTTCATTGCCTTATCAAATCTCGAGCTCGGATGACTATCAAATCCTTTCATCGGCTAAGCCATCCCTTGGGTAGCACTACCTTCGGGATGGTTCCCCGAGCCTGGCTGCTCAGTCGGCTCGGAGGAAAGGGGAGGTCACCTGTGACCACTGAACGTTCCAATATGGATGCTTTGAAGTTAATTTTGACCCTATGGTATGTATAGCTTTGTGGGGTCTATAGCGGTACGAAAAAATGTGGTCACAGCAGCCCTAACATGAGGTCTGGGGCTGACCCCACTGCACTAGCGTTACAAAATATGCACCAGCGAAATCGTGTGCCAACAGTACCTAACCAGGTAGCCCTACCTACTGCCCGAAACATACCATGGAAACTCAAACTACCCACAAGGCTGATTCTTTCATCATTTGAAAGGAAACGTTCATATTGTTTTCCATGGTTTTTTTTGGAGAAAGAGTGCTTCGTTTCTTTCTTGCTGTACTAGGCAGATGTATGATCGTTCTTGAGCTACTACTTTTCGTACTTGGTAAATGGAAGCATTGCGTATACCTTATGCATTGATTTACCATTTCTTTTTTTTTTTTTGGTTGTGTCGATTTTTTTCATACAGCTTCCAATCAAGTGCTAGGTTCTTTAGCCTTTAAATCGAATTGTACCAGGTGCTTCCTTTCCCTTAAAGCAAGAATTATCGCGTGCGCATGCCAAAGCTCTTTTGCGTACTTGTTGCCAAACACTTCGATTTGCGTTTTTGACTACTGAAAACATTCATGGCGAATGCCTTTTTTTTTATATTATTATTTTTTTGTTTATTTTTTTTCACTTATTTTTTTTTTCTATTTCCTTTTTCCACCTGTTGATTGCTTACGTAACCCAATTGTTGCTGGTATGTCTTGTCGGCAGTAGTGATCCCTTGTTATGTCCTTACTCCCAATGATCATGTTTGCTTATTGTTTTACTACCTGCCTTTGCTTATTTACTTGTTTGCAGATGTGGTGCCCACGTCAAAATCTTCGTCAACCCTTGCTCCCATTGCTGATTGCAGATATCTGGTTCTTTTCGGACCATACGTTCTGGACCATACGTTCTTCTTCCTCTGGGGTCATGTCTCCATCTGTGTTTTCCGTTTCGTGCTCGTCGTTGGGAATGTGCTGTATTGACGTGTCTGCTTCTGAAAACGATTCTTTTTGAAGCAGATTGCAGATATGTTCCTTTATTAGTCTTCTGTACAGTCGTACCGGCTGCGAAGACTATTTCAACGACTTCGTCCGTCCGTCGCTTTTTTTCAACTTCGCAATGGTACCAGATAGAGACTACCACTGTTTACAATGTTAGATTCAGTGTCAAAATTTAGTTAAACATGTAAACATTTCATCATCGAATTGAAATCCTACAGATTTGTCTTAACGCAGTCGTAAAAACAAAAACATTTTAGCTTCGTTTAAAAGAGTCTTGTCGCATTGTTGCATGAATGCATAGGCTTACGGTCGAACCAAATTTTCCATTAGTCCTTTCTGCTACTAACGAACTAAAACTGCCGTTAAAAAAAATTAGGCTTAAAAAATGAAAATTAGGTCTAAAATCACGTTACCATGGCAACCTCAAGTTGCGACGAGTCGCTGCTGGTTTTCTCAACAGCGTCTCTCCTGTCCCTTCCCTACTACCACTGATCTATATAGGCTATGTTGTGCATTACGTTGTAACACTAACTGTGTGGTCGGAGGCATACTGTGTTGCAAAAATGAATAGGCTTACTGTATACAATCCAAGTCTCCGTTAGTTGCTACTTACAAAATTAAAGTTGTAAATTAGGCCTAAACGCTGACAATTACGTCTAAAATGTAAAATAAGCTAACACATTTTTAATGGGCAATTCTGATGGTTAATGCTTTTAGATTATACAGGGTGGGGCAGAAAGGAAGGGCAACCCTTCGCAATCAAAGATGGTTAATGTAAGGATAATAAAACTTTGCATGGTATGTAGGCGAACGAGGGGGCCAACAAACCATGTGTCGATCACTGACCTTCACACCTATTTTCAAGGTAATCGTGATGCTAACTTTTTAACCGTGCTTCGTAGAACCCCAGTGTAAATTAGAAACTTGTAAAGAATGTCAAGGCATGGTCATTGCAAAAAACGGAACGAAATTCGGTACGTTAGTTTAGGAATTACGGGAATTACAAGCATCATTGTGTTGTGCTGGCCGAGTGGCTTTACTGCCAAACAGTTCTGTCAGGGTCTTTCGTACACCATCCATTGTATTGGTTGGTAATGGTGTTGGCACCATACGCAAATTGCCATAATTCAGTAACCGTTATCAGCTCTGAAAGAAAATCAGAAATGTTAACCAGAGGGACGGACAACTTTAATTTTATTTTCTAGATAACTAGTTTTTGCCAACTTGCATAATACAGTATGTTGTAGTTTGTAGCACCATTAAGTCTTTACATGTAATGTAGCAGATTGTATCGAGTTGGGGTCGAGTCATCAGTATGTCAGTTGTTGTTTGTTTCCAAGCAGGTTTCACGTACTTTGAGGACCACTGGCCTTTTTTCTCAATCACTGTTTGGCAGGAAAGCCAATCGGTCAGCGCAACAGAATGTTGCTTGCAATTTCCGTAATTCCTAAACCAGCGTACCGAATTTCGTTCCGTTTTTTTCAGTGGCCATGCCTTGCCAATGTCTACAAGTTTCTAATAACACTGGGGGTTCTATGAAGCATGGTTAAAAAGTTAGAATCACGATGACCTTGAAAATATGTGTCAAGGTCAGTGATCGACACAGTGTTAGTCGGCCCCCGTTCGCCTACATACCATGCAAAGTGTCATCATCCTAACATTAACCATCTTTGATTGCCAAAGGTGGCCCTTCCTTTCTGCCCCACCCTGTATAATAGAGAAAGCTGTTGCAATGCATGATAGAGAAGTGTGCCTCACTATTGGTAGTGGCAGAACCAAACAGAAGACCAGATGCGAACTAGGTAGTTGCTGTAGCCGTTTGTTTTCTTCAGGCGTCCTTCAGTCCGGGCTTTTGTTTCTTCTTGGTGCTGTATAGCATATAGCATCACTCCCCATGAATACCTTGGGCAGTTCCTCCTACCTTATTCAGCATGGTTTTAGGTGGTTTATGTGGATTTTCCAGGCATGGTCGCAGTTCTGAGTGTCTATTATCTTTACTACCACTGGACTGTAAAACTTCGAGATTCTGAAAGGCCCCCGCCAAATGCGACTTCGTTTCTCAGTGAGTTCCGGAAGGAGTACGAAGGTCTTTGCATAAACTAGTATGTTAACCTTGAAATCCCAGGACTTTTGTAGTATTCCTTTGCCTTATCCTCCGCTTTATCATTGAACTCTCTTGCCAGCTTATAGAGTTTCCTCATTCGGCCCTCTGTTAATTGGGCAAGGTTGGCCACCTCTGGCTCGTACAGAATGGAATTTGCCGTTTTTGGTTCAAACCCGAAATGTAAAAAATGTGGAGTCAGGCGAGTGGCACTGTGGATACTGGTATTGTAGCAGTAAGCTGCGGTATTTACTTGTGTGCACCAATGTTGAGGGTCATCGATTATGATCTTCTTAAGAATGTTAACTAATGTCTTGTTAAGTGCCTCCGCCTTCCCATTACCCATGAACTGCGTGCTACTACGACACCATGCTGCACCTTTAATGTTCTAGTGATTTTTTCCAATGTGGCCGAAAGGAACTCTGAGCCCTGGTCTGATAGCAATCTCTTCGGGAATGTGAACTTCAGGAAGCACTTGTCGATGATAGCTTGCGCCACCGTCATTGCTTCCTTGTTTGGTATTGCTGTTACAACTGCATATCTGGAGAAGGTGTCCACCATTGTCAATAGGTATCTGTTGTTGTTCAAGGAAGGTGTGTAGGGCCCTACAAGGTCCATTTGGTATTGGACATGAGGGTGTTCGAGAGCTTCGAATTTCCAGAGTTTTGCCTTATGTTGTTTGTCATTATTTCCATATGACTGGCAGTCAGACGTGGCAGGTCTTGATGTATTCTGTAATATCCTGTCTCATTCCCTGCCGGTAGCATTTTATTTCCATGGCTTCTCTCATCTTCTTTAAACCTCTATGCCCTGCAAGTGGTACATCATGGAATTGACGCATGCACCCTCGTTTGAAGGACTGTGGGATCACCAGCTGGTGGTATTCCATAAGTCTTCGTACCTCCGAGTTTGCTGGTAAATTCCTGTATAGCAGTCCGGCATTGTCTCTATAAAATTTCTATTCTCTTTTGTCATGATCCATGATGTTTGATGTCGAATTCTTTTCAATCTGTTGGTTAATTGCCTTGCAGTATTTATTGTTTTCTTGTTCGATCCTATTCTGATGTCGAGACCATACTGGGTAACAACTGTTAATCGTTGAAAGTGGTATCTCTATTCTGCTGAAGGCATCTGCTGCTTGATGCAGTTTGCCCAGACGGTGTTCAATAGAAAAGTTGCATATCCTTAATTCTATCAATTGACGTTCCATTCCGGGTTTTAAAGAGTTACTGTTCATCACCCCTGAATGGCGGCATGGTCAGTTATGAGGTGGAAGCGTCGACCCGCAAGGTAGATTCTCCAATGCCTGATAGCCAGCTGTGCTGCTAGACATTCACATTGCATAACGGTGTATTTCTTTTTTTAGTATCTGAGAGTTTCTGTGACCAATATGCCAGTGGGTATCTAATTTCATCTTGTACCTGTATTAACACGGCTCCCATAGCTATGTCACTTGGTTCACTTTCCACCACCATTTCTTTATCAAGTCTTGGGTGTTTCAGTAATGCGGCTTCTATAAGTGCAGTATTCAGAGTGTCAAATGCCACTTGAGCTTCGGTTGACCACTCAAACCTTTTTGATTTCTTTGTTAAGGAGTGTAAGATGGTGGCAATTTTTGCATAGTCCTTCACATGTCTTCGAAAAACATTACACAGACCTAGGAAGCTTCGGATATCTTCCATTGATTTTTGTGTGGGAAAAGCTTTCATGACGGCTATCTTTCATGGGTCAGGCCGAACTCCTTCTGAACTGATGTGGTTTCTTAAATAGATTACTTCGTTTTTGTGGAATCACATTTCATTGGGGATAGTCTGAAGCTGGATCTTTCCACGAGTTGTAATGTCTTTTCTAGGTGCTTCAGGTGCTGTTCTGTCATATTTGAGGCAATCAACAGGTCATCCAAGTAGGCAAAATCAAAAACTCCTAGTATGTCTACAAATGCCTCATTGATGGTCTTCTGAAATGAGCTTGGGGAAGAATGTAGTCACATGGGACTTTCAGAAAATGAAAGTGCCTAGAATGTATGGAGAATCCTGTTTTGGGTGTCAACTCGTCTGAGAGGGGTAGCTAAACAAATCCAAGTTTAAAGTCCATCATTGAATAAACTTTAGTGCTGTTGAGTCTATCTAAGGCCTCGCTGATAATTGGCATCGGCAAAGATTGCATCTTGGAAATTGCGTTTAGTTTTCTGAAATCCACCACTACCCTGTACCCAGAAGGCTTACGTGCAACCAATAAACATGGTGAGACCAAGCGCTTGTTGATTCCACTATTACCTCTGCCTTCAGTAGCTCATTGCACTTCTCATCTAGGATGTCTCTCTGGGCATACGCCAGTCGGTAGGGTCTGATATTAACAGGTGCTGTATTGCTCGTATGGATCTCATGTTGATAGGTACCAGTATATTATCCTAAGTCAGTGTCTGACTTTCCTAATACTTGGTGATACAAGTGTAATAATTTTCTAACTGTTTTGCCTGTTCAGGTTTAAGACTCTTGAAATCCCACTTTGCCACTATAGCTGCCCACTCTTCATTGGTGAATTTTGGTGGTGGCGTCGCTGGCCCATCCTCCTCTATTCCGTCAACTGGGGTTGGTGGTTCCTCTACCTCGCAGGTTGTATAGCTGCCAATCACCGTTCCTTGTGCCAGCCTAATATTATTTCCAGAAATATTTATGGCTTGAACCGTGATTAAACCTTTCACACCTACATTTATGAGGAACTTCCCGAAGGTTAAGTCCTCCTCCAGTGGTACTAGAATGAAAACCCCAGTTTGTCTCTGTGGGTAGGCTCATTGTATTTTCCCTGTGACACGGGTTTGGCATCCATGTGGGAAAGTGACATTATGTGCCAATACTACCCTTAAATCTTCTACACATTGAGTAGTTGCCTTGTTGGCCCTAAAATCTTCAGGCAGTGGTGATGTTTGACTGCAGTAATTCATGTCGATTGTCGCGTCTGGCCGTACGCCTTCCTATGCAGTCCAATTTACTAACTCCGAGTTGTTAATGTAGTTTTCCCTGGCCATTTTGGGTGAACGTGCCATCTTGAACCTTAAATTCCCTATCATTAGTTCAAACGGCTCACATTTCAGTGTGAATTGTTATCTGGCTGTGATAAGAAATTGCATCCTAAAAGAACATCTATGGGTCCAAATGTGTCGTCTGGTACTATTAATAGATTTTTACGTTTGGAGTAGTTGCACTTCTCAATGGTGACGTGGATCTCCTGATGTACGCGCTTCAGAGCTCCTCTAACCCCTTTCATTAGTCTTGGGACTAGTAGGTCTCCTATTTTTTTAAGAGTCCCCTGACCCCTTCTTAATGAGATCTGCCATGGATTGTGTCATTAGGCTTCCTCCCGAGCCTAGAAGGGTGGTGCCTGGACATGAACCATAACTAAAGATGATGTATGGTCTTGTGGATTGCGGGTTCGTTGCAGTGTTGGCAGCCACCGTGGTGGTCTGCTGTTTGTCTTTTGTTTTCTTGTGCCTTGGGCGGAGTGGTGGCCTTCGTGCACGGTATATCTCTTTTCTCGTGCCAATCTTCCTTTTCTTTCCTTGTCTTGTTCTAATACGTGCAGCACCCTTAATTCCTGGCATCCTTGGTCGTGTCACTGTGACAGGTATGTCCTTGATCTCCCGGAAGGTGACTGAGATTTTTGGTCCTTTTTCCTTGGTTTCCTTGGGAATTCTGTGCTTCCATTCAAGTTGGGTAGTTCCCGACATAATTAGGACTTTCCTATTGGTCGTGGCGAATTCTGTTCTATCGGATTGTTGTACTGCATGTTTAAACTGTAAAAGTCTTTCTTCACCTAGAGACAGAGTCACAACTGTTGGATTGTCCCTGAGGCTTGTCTCATCATCATTGTGATAGGCGATGGAATCCGAGTTGTCTTCGTAGAGGTTTAACAGAATCAAGTTTAAGTTCAACCCAAGTTTGTCATTGATTTGCTTCATTAGGTCCATAAATTCTGGGGGCGTATTGCCTGTCTGTTTCTCCATCACCCCTCTATATGCATAATTCCTTCTGTATAACGTTGTTAGTCGTGGCATAATGACAAGCCTATTACCCAAATTCAAAGTTTTTTGTTGCCAGTGATCTATTGCATGTAGGGAGTTAAAAGGTTGTGTCGCTTGTTCCTCTCCTAAGAAGTTCTCATACTACGTTATCTTTGATTTAACACCATTTGTCATGTTCAAAATGGTAGTGTTTGGGTTCATGACGTTTATTTTCAGATTTTTTGTTCTGACAACCGAAATTTCTTATTCGGCTTCGTGGTTCCCTCTTTCTGCTGTGTCTGAGGACATCATCATGTTCTGTTCTGGTGTCTGTGGCAGTCGTACAAATACAATATTGTTGTCACTGTCTGGGTGATCGTTGGTGTGATTGATGGTATGAGTCCTTCTAAGTCCTGCCAGACTCCAATTCCCTATTGTTCCCGTGTTACTGAAAGTTCCTCCTGTGGTAATTGTTGTGGTACCTTTCCGTCCACCACGTTCCTGATTTAGGTACCATCTCTGCCATTTGTGGCCTGGTCCACCACTCAGGTCACGGATCCGTGTTTGTTTCCACTTGATTGGTTCCATGTTTTCTTTCAGTTGCTGCTGATCCTTGCTTCCCACCTGTGCTACTGCCACTTGTTGTGCTTCGGCAGGGTCAGAGGGTGGTTGTTCTGGGTTGTTCCCCAGAGTTTCTTCTCGCCTTCTCCTACCTTGCTCCTCCTCGCTCTCTTTGCGTCTGTGTTCCTTTCGATCATATTCCAAGGCTAAATCAATTACTTCCTCAAATGAACCCAAGACCATCGCTCGGCTGATCCAGTTTTCTACTTCTCTCCTTGTGGTGTAATGCAACGCCTCCAAAATGTGCTTTTCTTTTTCTATTCTATACTGTCGAGGAATGGTGGGAACTATCTGCCCATATTGCCTCGGCTTGCGATTGCAACCGGTTTATGAATTGCATTGTTGTTTCCTTGCTTCCTTGCCAGGCGTTGTAAAATCTTGACTGTTCCGTGTTCATCTTTTCTTTGCCTAAGTTCCTTATTATGGATTTCTTGAATTCTTCGAAGTTTGCCATCATTTGTAGACCACGGTTGTTATTGATGTAAACCTTCATGTCAAAGGTCATCTTAGTGCAGGCTAATGCCACTAGTTGGCTATCCGTAATACTTCCTACTTGCAGTCAAAGTATTTCTAT
Source organism: Lithobius niger (assembly GCA_023313725.1). NCBI lineage: Eukaryota > Metazoa > Arthropoda > Chilopoda > Lithobiomorpha > Lithobiidae > Lithobius > Lithobius niger. The sequence goes on along the minus strand of JAHWFP010263362.1, from coordinate 29,099 downwards.
ATTCCTAAGGAATTAGTTTGTCGACAAATATCCCATCCATTCTAAACTTGTTATGGATTTCCTTGCCTCCTTCAACACCTGTAATGCCTCGAGGGTCTGGCCCAAGTGAGGTGGCTCTGAGGAAGGTCTAGCTGTTCTTGGTGAATGTTCCAATCCGATGCTACCATCGGGATTGTTGGTTCCTCCCAACTGCCTGCATTTCAGACTTCCTCCTTCAGTGCTACATTTACAGCCATAACTTCTTCATATCTTGCTGCCATGAGAGCCATGATGCCCGGCTCTTCTTTCTTCGCGATGCTTGTTTCCACTGTAGATGTGTCACTATTTTGGAAATGCTGGTTCGTGGCTTTGGGTTAATGCTGCCAGCACTTTGGGTAGGCTGGTTCTCCCACTGCTCAACACTTGCGTCTCTCTTTCTCCTTGTCCCCCCTTTTTTCTTTTCTTGGTTTGCTTGTGTGATTATGCCTAACTCTAAAGGTGATAACAATTTAAAGAGTTAGTCGTGTGAAAAAGTTGGAAATGCTTGCATTAGTCAAACTGAATTGTTTTGTTACCCCCCCCCCTTTTTTATTTAGTCATATATATGACTTTTTTAATAGGTATCATTTTTTTGTCTGTCACCATAGTTTAATTAGCTACTGGATTGTGAAAACAACCCTTGCCCTATTAACAGCCCTGTTAAAAGTAATGAGCTAGTGTTAGTTTAAATTAGCTCTCTTTACCATTTTATTTGCAATATTTTAGTTCTGAACTTGTATTGTTCCCCTAACTTGTATTATTTTATTAGTCAGTTAGATAGTTCCTACTGCATTCCTGATTTTTCTTCCTTCCCCCTTTTATTTTCTACTGGTGCTGGTTTCATTGTTGCTTCCTGCTGCATTGCTTTCCTGGTGGATTGCATCCGTTGTTGTTCATCTGCTGTCCCTGTTGGTTGACGTCTTGTTGAGGGTTGGTAGTGTTGCTATACGGGTGGCTTCGCACGCTGCTCTGTCGACCTATGGGGGTGAAGTTGGCATTAGAGTTGTTGTACGGACGTCCCCCTTTCTGTTGATTACTTCCGCCACTGTTGTTTGCTTGTGATGTCCGTTGTTGTCGGCTTTGTTGGTTGTCCTTTTTGCTGTTGCATTGCACGTGATTGTTCTGCCAGCAATCTCTACTGATGTGGCCAATTTTGCCGCATGAAAAACACTTGCGCGGGGGATTGTTTGCTGCCTGGTTTCCATAGTTGTTGTTTGTTTGTGGACTTGTTGTTGTGGTATTCTTGCCGTGCCAACATTCGGTTTCCCATTGACCTAATTTGCCACAAATAGGACATGGACCCGGGGCCTACTCCGAACCTGTCTTGTGGCTGTTCCCTGTGCCATTTGCTGTCCCTGCTTTCCTTAATTTATTGGCCTTTGTTGAAGTGCTGCCAGCATTTGAGTGTTTGCATTAAGCTTGTATGTTATTCCAGCTACCATGTGCTGGATGTTGGTGCTGTGTGCCAGCTTTGCTTCTGGGGTTTCCTTTGTCTGCTTCTCCCTTTCTTTTAACCAGTTCCATCTATCATCCAATTCCGATGCTTGTGTGCATACTTCCGCATAGGTTCAGCATTTATATATCTGCAAGTTGTCCGACACCGACTTCTTTGATCGTTGCAGCAGGACTTCTTTTGCTTTAAGTTCCCATTCTTCGTCTCCTGTGTTTTGTTTCCTGGACAGATTCCCTTTCTGTGGCCAAATCTGTGTTGCCAGCGAGTCTATGGCATTTATGAAACCGAGAATTGATTCACTTTCTCCCTGTCAGTGGACGTAAAACTGCATCCGCAAATCTCTTAGTTGGCGAATTCCAAATCTTTCGACGAGTTTTTCCTTGACCCCCTTTAAACTATCTGCTTGCTGGTAAAATCCGATTCCTGGCAAAATCTGGCGGTATCCCTGTTAGTTTAGGGTAAGCTAACGCTATCAGATCCCTGTCCGCAATGTCTGGTGCCCCGCATCTGACTTGTTCGATCTCCTCCAAGAGCTGATTCATTTTTATGTGTGAACTCTAATCAAGTGGCTTTATGTCGTTTCTGGCATCCTTTAATATTCGCTCGACCGCTTGGAAGTTGTATTGTCTGGGGTGTTGCCTATCCCCTGGTCGAGAAAATCGCATGGGTCCACAGTCTGTAATGTCAAGATTCTGTTGAAAGCCTACTGATAGTTGATCTCTTTGACCAGCATTTGTGGGGCTATGTTTGGTGCCGTTGACTGAGCCTTAGAGCTTGTAACTCGCTTGCCGTTGACTGAAGCTGTTGTTTGATGTCTTCCACCTCCCTGGCGTATTGCTGTTGATATGGGGTTGGTCTTTTGTTTCCCAAGATTTTTTCGAATGGTTTTTGCTGACCTCTGGCTAGGTGAGCTTCCTCCCATATTTGTGGCGGCTTGTTGAATCTGTGATATGGGGGTGACTATTGGTTGTTGTCCTGCATCCACAACATTCCGATGAACAATGGTTGTTCATGCTATTTCCTGTGCTGATGGTGGCCTGTGGGCTGCCAAGATTCGGCATACCCTTAGCTTGAGCGCCCTTTCTCTTGTTGCTACTGGGTTCTGAATTCTGATGTTTCCACCACATGACTGGCCTTTTTCGACTTCGGGTGCTTCGTTTACCTTTTGACTTGTTTGGGGTCTTCTGTGGATCCATTTTGAAGTTTTATTCTTGATCTTCGGTGTAGGTCTCGGTCTGTGGCCCTTTAAGAAATGCTTTGCTTCCCTAAATCTAAGTGTTTCCTACACCCTTATTAATATAGTTTGCACAAAAGCACGAGACCTCGATGACTGTTTATCCTGTAATTGAAATGGTTCTAAGTTATTAGTTTTGTTTTTATACCTATGTTTGTTTTGCATTGTGTGCGTGTTGAAACAATTCTCGAGGAACATTAGTCAAATTCAATATTTAAATTCGACGACAGAGAGGAGGAGAGGGGAAACGGGGGAGAGGGCGTACAGGGGAGGGGGGGGGAGTGGAGGAAAGAGGGGGAGGGGAGCGATAAGGGAGGAGAGGAGGGATGAGAGGGGAGGAGGGGTCACGGAGAGAGGAGTATGAATGAAGAAGGAGAGATAAGATGAGGGAGGGAGGAGCAGTGATATGAGGGAGGGGAGGAGGGGTGAGGGAGAGGGGAATGTCGTGAGGCAGGGTGAGGGAAAGGGGAGGGGAGAGATGAGGGAGGGGTACGAGGTGGAGGAGCATAAGGGAGAGAGGGAGGTGGTGAGGAGAGGGAGGAAAGGAAAGAGTGGTAAGGTAAGAGAGGAGAGGCAGCAGGGGTTTAGTTGCTTCGAATTTGGCTCAGCTAAACCTTAACCCATACATGAACCAAGCTCGTTTTTGTTTTCTGACTTGTTATTAGCCGTCTAGCTATGTTCGCCTATTTATTTTATATTTCTGCTTTTTTTTCTCCTATCTACGTTTTATATACCATGGTAACAATTGATGAAGATGCATGAAGCAGCAAAATTGAAAAGACGGCCTCAACAACACTTCACGACAACCATTCAAGTTGTCAAAAGGACCTGCAAACTCGCCACTATCTTGCACATGGTCACGGGTCTGTTAGGAAAACCAAACCATGACAAATTTTAAGTTCAAAGAGTACTTCAAGGAACTTAAAACGTCGATGTCCCCTTCCAACCCACTCAAACGTCCTCCAAGGTATATCTCCCGTGTAGACATGGTCAAAAGTAGGGGAGGAAAGAGTGAGGGATGGGAAGGAGCATTGGCAGAATTTTCTTTAGGTGTCTGCGACGCACAATTTGGTGCCTAAAATCGTCTGCAAGAACTCGCCCCACTGAACTGTCACGGTGTGAAAATCGGCTATTTATTTATTTGTTTAGTTTTTTTCTTTTTTGGAAGGGGTGGTAGGGAATGGCTTCTGGGTTGGCTTTTGAAGTTTTAGACCTCGGAGTCCTAGGCCTACCTAAAAAGTATAAAAATTCTTAAAGTAAAAAGTACTTTTTTTATTTTGGCTAAGCCTACTTGTTATTTTTCAACTTTTTTATTCTGGCATTTTTTCTTTTAATGTTGCATTGTATTGATTTTGATGCATGCCTCTAGACCTACGGTACTAATAAACATTTTCAGCGGTAAACAGCTACCTCGAAATTCTTTATTCATTTTGTTTACTAATTTCAAGTTACTAAGGCATCGACTACCGATTTAAAATTTGTAGGATATGTAACACCATACAAATTTTTTCCATATTTTCTTGTTCGTTACGTGCTTCAGGAAGCTCATTTAATGCGCAAAGCTCTCATATTAGTAGTCCACCAAGATACCATTATTACACTGGGGTCTTTTTACTATCTTTGCTCTTTTTGGCTGCTGATTCCGGTTTGGATTTCACTGCTATTCTGCAGTAGTTTTTTATTTTTTTTTTAAGATTTTAAAAATGTTTCACACCGTACTGCAAACGCACAACAAGACACAACGAGAAACAGAAGCAGTAGGAGAGAAGCGGCCAGATTTCGACCTCGAAACGTGCTTGGTAGTAACAGATATAGAAAAGAAATAACGTGGCGAAGGACATTTTACTAAAAATGTTACTAGTTATACAGGCAAATTCTACAGTCAAACAACCGTCCAACTAAACAGAACGTTTGTTAAAAAACTTGCATTTCGTAATCGTACTAAGCTCTGTTGTTTAGAAAGAGCTTTGATTTGTCTGCACATAAGGCATTATTTATCGACGCACGTCACACTAATTTTGCCACTGGGGCTGGGGAGGGGGGAGGGGTGCCAAATGCAGGCATGGGCCTAAATCATTTCCCTTCTTGACCACTGTAATGTGATGCCAGTGTTGGCGAAAGCTAGTTGCGGCACTGGATCGGGAGGGGGGGGGGGAAAGAATGGTCGAATTACTTATATGCACCTATTTTGTTTATTTATTTTATTTTATCTTTGATTTGTTAGCCATAATTATAATTAACCGGGAAGGGGGTTTGGGGGAAAGAAGGACATTTAAAGAACTGTTTTGTGTCAACTTAGATTCAACCTAACTTTAGGAGCTGTTGCTGCCTTCCTGGTTTTCTCTAATTTCGTGTTATCGTGCAGGGTAACCTATCGTCGTGAACTAATTTTTCGTGATTTACTAATTAATTTCCGTTCTTACTTCCATGTGTTCCGTTTCCACAGATCTTTTCCCAGCATTGATATGATAATCATAATAATGACTAGTAATGAACAAACTCGCGGGCCCCCCCCGGCCCCCCCGGGGGGGGGCGGGGGTGAAATGGAAATTGCTAAATTTGGGCTCAAAGAAGAGCTTACGCCACACACCCATTCAAATTCAAGCCTTCGGAAATTCACATTCTTTTTTTTTGGGGAGGGGAGAGAGAATTTTGGTGAAATTCGCTTAACAAAAATTGTCAAAGGGTAATTCTGACTGTTAAACTTTTCTGCATGTATCAATAGTTCACTACTTTCACTACTTTTCGTACGGACTGACACATGGGGTGAGGGAGGGGGAGGGGGGAAGAAAAATTCTCAAATTATATATTAAATTCCGTAAATTTTCGATTATGTATTTCATCAATGCATTATCATACTTATACCACACGCATATGGTTCTCAGCGTGAATTCCGAACAATGAACCATTGTTGCAATACCATTGTCGAGAGAACCCACTAGTGGATTCTCTGAGAATTCTCCCAACAATTTAGCAAAGAAAGTTTGTCGAAAGAGTAGTTTCGTTGTTGTCTGAAGGGGTATTTCGGAATCTAGCTAGAATGCAACGACAAGCAAATTTTATGCTTATTCATGCCTATTTAAAATTTTTTTTTAATACTTATGAGTAATATAACCAAACTAATTTATGAGTAGTGTTTCTTTGTTATTCCTACCGATTTTCTGTTACTTTATTTGTTTTGAAATACGTTAACATAACACAACAAACTTATAAAATACACCATAAATCATAACCAGCAATGCAGCCATGACTCGAACCACATGCTAACGATCAGCCAGTAAAGCATGCTGAAAACTAAAATAAATCTGTCTGTGGATAGCTCTCACCCTACCTGATGGAAATTGCCTCCCAGAGAAGCTTAATACTAGCCATGTTGACACAACCGCCTGCGATATTTTGCTTATTTTTAATTTATATGTTAAATTTAAAAACTTCAAATACACGTTTATTTAACGAACACATGTACACGTAATCAATAAATAAATGGACAGTATTTAAAACTGATTGAGCTCATTTGGCGTTCCGTTTTGTAATTACACCTTTCTTGTGTTACCGCTTCACTGTTCAAGATTCCGAAAGCATTCGTCATCGTACAATGCCGAATAACCCAGTTAGCCAGCAAAGGTTCTCGTCTTTCATTTCTTGATTGTTACTTGATTCCGAAGTACCCCATCACCGTTCATACAGCGGATACACAACGCCGAATAGCCCCTTCAAACAACTTCTAAACATTTTTTAAAGAGAATTCGTCTGAAGGGGCTGTTCGTCGTTGAGTTTCCGTGGTATGAACCATAGAGTTAGATTATATAGTTGTTTATTGGTATGAACGGTGATGGGATATTTCGGAATCGAGTTACAATCGATAAGCACGAGCACAGAACCCTTCACCAAACAAGCAATAACAATGCTATCTTTGTGTAAACATTGTTTCACGCACAATGGACTTGTTAAGCTTCTGAATTAAAGAACGTCAGCACGATTAGTTGATTGTTGCAGCCACGACTCGAACAATATGCTGTTGGTATAAGCAGGATAACCAACGGCGTCTCGGGAGTTCTGGCAACAATAACTCGAGGCTGCACCACTGGTTGATTGTTGGCAGAACTCACTCGATGCCGTTGGTTATCCTATGCTTACTGTACTGCATGTTACTTCAACTTTTTCATGTGCGGCAATTTAAACTGAATTAAAACAGGACTTTTTCATTTTACTCCACAGACCAGAATGGGTTAATTTAACATTGAATCCCATACACAAAATTAGTCAAGAGCATCACTTTTGGAGTTTGTGCAATATTCAGACATTAATTATTCAACTGTTAAAATCCATTGTGTCAAACAAAATACTAAATGAACGTAGAACACATATGAAGTACATATGGCCTACAACACGTCATTTCCTCCTCGCCAAAAAATGTATATGAAAGGTTTGCAATCATCAGTTACGAACACCAAGTTTAAAACAATTTTCATTAACACTGCAATTATAACCAACAATTATCATAAATACCATCAACAACTGTTAACTTTAAAACAATTCTCATTAACTGCTCACCATAACATACAATGATTTCACATGCCAATCTCATGATTGACTTATTTATGACTTAATTTCCATCGAAATCATGCTTTAAATAAAAATTGGGGTTGGACACCCACACCCTCACGTCTCAGTATTAGCGGCAAGTTTGTACAAAAAAAAATGCATGATGGATTTAAACATTACTACCATAAGGAAATGCAGTTAGAGTAAGTAATCACACACACACAAACACACACACAAATCGCAGGGCAAATCACGGGAACTCACAAATTCCTCTAGTCACAAATCTGCCTAAAAATCTGCCACGAATCTGCCTAAAAAAATTCAGCTAGTCGCTAATTGCATAGGATGACAAAAAAAAATCACCAGAAAAATTATAAAATAGTTAATGCTGTAATAGCCGAGGTTTTTATAGTATTCGGCAATAAGTATCCAGCAGTTCTGATTTTGTTTAAAGATGCACCAGTGGGTTTTAGGCAAAAATCACAGAAAAAAATTCAAAATGGCTTGAATG
>JAHWFP010263362.1:0-21328 GCA_023313725.1 Lithobius niger | reverse complement strand
TGGGCACGGATAGTAGTAACCATTTTACATGGTAGTCACTGGTGTTTTTCTTATAAAATTTGATAATGAGAACAGTTCCGTGCAAAAAGGTAACACCTTGCTCGTATATATATAATATATATATATATATATATATATATATATATATATATATATATTATCTGGATAGGACGGATATGAAATATCGTTTAATCTTGACGGTTGACACACTAGCGTGTGTCTTAATTTTCGTTCCAGAATATTATAGGAACAGTGACCCACACGGCGAACTCTTCTAATAAAAAAAAAGAAAAAGCATCAGCTTACAAGGGATTTTTAAAATGATTGGTTTTCATGTCAATATAGTTGATTGAGTAAATTGGTTGTTGTTTTATTTAAGGATGCTTTGATTCTGGTGAAAAAATCAGCACCTGTCGAATTTTTATTATCCGTATACTGGCTACGATTTAGGTAGTTACGTGACCCTTTAAACGTTATGATATATTGAATCAGTTAAGATTTTTCCGTTCGTTTTTTATCTTTATATATACAGCTTGTCGTTTGCAGGATTTTTAACTGTGTTAGCTGCTCACCTTGGATATTTTAAATCCGTTCTATCCACATAAATATGCATATATGAGCATGGCGACCACTACACACTTGTGCCTTTTATAGCTAAGGCATTTTGGCTGTTTTCAGGCATCTGAGGAAAAAACTCAATACGAGAAAAGGCTGAAACTTTGTTTGATCGTGGACTTTGGTCGCCTGACAACACAAATGTTACTACTAGTAAGAATTTATGGGGTTGGGGATAAGAATTTGTAACTCTAAAAAGTCGCTGTTGAAACGTGTTACATTCATTCCTAGTAGTTCCATCCGAGTTTTCAGAGGATGCCACGTGTTTCTTTTCATAGTTTTTCTTCATTTTCAGCCCGAATTTAGAGTAAACTAAATTACAACTAAGATAAAGTAAATAATAAATAAATACAAGCTAGTTTCGTTTAGTTTAATTTCAATTTCATAATTTTAATTTTAATTTTTTAAAATTAATTTGTTTAATTTTAATTTTAATTTTTTATTTTTTTTTTATTTTTGATGTAATGAGGTCGTGAACCGTGTAGTGGAAGTGAAGAAGTAGGGAACGACATGATGACTGGGAATTTATTGACAGGGGATTGTAAAGTTTACAAGAGCTGGCCTTATAAAATCTTGGCCATGCATCCATGACAAATTAGGAGGGAAGACACACCAACAATGGACAACAAAGGTAAGTCCCAACAATGATCAGCAGGTAAGTATTTCTAGTAACTTAGGCACCTATAATAGATGGATGCTCTTCAGCAACAATAATAAAGACCGTACCTTTACTCTTTATACTAAACCATATCTGTTTGTTGTACAACAATACTTTCCTTGTAATAATTGTCCATCAGGATCCCCCGGTATTGAACACAACCAAACAGTCCCATTAGTTATGCAATAAAGTTAGCTCTGCTTTACAGCCAATTAGTTAAACTTAACACCACTAAAACTTTTTACTCAGTTTTATCAGTTGTTATATTTACTATACTTACTACTAAGTTAGTCAAGTTACTCCGTCTTAAATTCCCATCATCAAATAAACAAATTTGTAGTACAATTTATATTGTCCCACTCTTCACATCGTTTCAGCACAAACGCAAATTTACATTATCCCAATCTTCACATCGTTCAGCACAAACGCAAATATACATTATCCCAATCTTCACATCATTCAGCACAAAGCAAATTCCCTCTCCATGACCTTTTTAATTTTAACGCCCGACACATTTTTGGTTAGCACATCCACACTTAATTGATCCCCCGGTAGGTAGACCAATTCTACAAATCCTCTCTGTATCTCACTTCTAACGAAGTTGACTTTTCGAGAAAAATGTCGTGTGGACGCATTTCCTCCACTTTTAGTCAACTGTATGGCAGACAAACTGTCAGACTGTACCTGGATTGGATAAGCCACAAGATGTGGACTTATCTCACTAACAACACCACCAACAACTATTAACTCTTTGACCACTTCTGAAATCGCAATCATTTCTGCTTCGCAGGTACTCAAGGCTACTAGCTTTTGTTTTCTGGTTTTCCATGAAATGGGCAAATTACCAAGAAATATAGCATATCCTGTGAATGACCTTGAACCACGACAACTACTATCCCAGCTTGCATCTGACTGGGCTCTTAGTAACCCTATTTTCTCCTTCTGGTAATGGATGCAGTAATCCGAAGTACCTTTCAAGTACCTCAGGACTCTTTTTAATGCACCCATATACAACTGTTTAGGATTGTGGTTAAACTGGCTCAACACAACAATCTGGTACGACAAGTCTGGGCGGCTTGTCGTTGACAAGTACAATAAAGAACCTAACAATTCCTGGTAAGCGGTTTTATTTACTTCAGGGGAGCTCTCAGCTTCAGTTATTTTATGGTTAGGATCTCCTATTGCCCTGACTGCTCTACAATCTGCCATTCTATGTTCGAGTAACAATTCTTTAATATAGTTACTTTGGCTAATTGTAACTTCGTTGGTTCTGATAACTATCTGCAAACCTAAGTTGCTCTTTAACTTCTAGTAGCTCTATTTGTTCTCTTATCTTAGTCACATAATATTTCGTGAGCTCATCCGAAGATGAAGCAAAAAGGTTATCATCTACAAATACAAAAGCGGCAAACAATCCTTCAGTCTGAAATACATAGTAAACACATGGATCGAAATCCGAACGAGTTAAACCAATTTCCAGCAAAATCTCGTTAAGTTTTTCATTCCACATATGACCGCTCGATGGAAGACCATAAATACTCTTTCGCAACTTACAGACTTTATCCACCTGACCCCCCCACTGGCTGTGTTGCGAAGCCAGGAGCCTGTTGCAAGTAAGTATCAATAGGCCCAATATCTGACCAAAGATATGCACTGGTTACATCATAGAATGTGAGAGTATAACCTTTAGCAGCAGCAAAACAAAGAATAAGACGAACCGAATCGATTTTTACAGTTGGTGAATAGGCAATTTCATAATCTTTACCTTCTTGCAACCCCCAACCAGCTGCGACTAATCGGGCTTTGTATTTTCGTAGACTCCCATCTGGATTATACTTGCGCACAAACACCCATTTGGATTTAATTATTTTGGTGTTCACTGGTTTTTCTACTAGATCCCACACATGGTGTCTAGCCATACTGTTCATCTCATCCTGCGTGGCGGCAAGCCAACCTTCAGCCTCAGAACTCGCCATTGCTTCCTGATAGGTTTTAGGCAAGGGCTTTGAGGTTAACTTATTGGCGCTAGGTGGGATGAATCTGGCTGTGCAAATGCGTGGAATCTGTTGATTACCCAGGTCTATATTACTGACATCCCCAACTCTTGTAAGCATGCATTCACTTATACATGATCGCTCAACTAGTGAATCCCACAAAACACTGTCCTGCAGGATATCTTCAGGTTCTTCTAACTGTAAATATCGTATTGTTTGCGCCTGGGCATCTTGTTCTTGTGCCGCCAGTCGACGACGCTCATCCATCACAGCTTTGGTTGTTCCAGGGGGACGTCCACGCCGACGCACAACAGGTTGATCATCAGCTTGACGTGGCTGTTCATCAGGCTGTGGTGGAGCACCATGTGTATTCTGGGCATCATCTTCACTGTCACTCGTATCAATAATTAGATACTGTTGCTCAGGCACAAGTTTTACACCTGACTGTCGCAAAAGTGTTACTCCCTTTATATCTTCGACAAAGTGGACGTGTCTACTGTACAAGTATTTATCGGATACTGGGTTGTACAGTAGGTAACCGGAACGATTAGTTCCATAACCAAGGAAAATCGCAGGTATTCCCCTTGGTGCCAACTTGTCACGATGAAATGGAGGCTGGAGATAGTAGGTTAAACATCCGAATGTGCGATGATGCCGTCCATTCGGTCTAGGTCGATGAGGAGCCCATCGCATCATAGGAGATTCCTTTTCCCCTAAGCTTTTCGTCGGTGAAATATTATGCAAGTAGCTTGAAATCAGTACGGCAAATGGCCAATACTCTGGAGGTAATTCAGAGGAAGCAAGTAAACACCGTGCTTGTTCCACAAGAAGACCTAACCCTCTCTCAGCTACTCCGTTCTGGCTTGGATTCTGCACCGTAGTTCGAATGTGTCGAATACCATGCTCTAAACAGTAATCTTCCATCGCATAAGAGCATGCTTCAAGTGCGTTATCACTTTTGAAGGCACTAACTCGATGGCCAGTCTCGTTCTCTCTTAATGAAACGAAGTGACGAAAGGCATCAAACAGGTTTGCTCTCGATGTGAGGAAATACACAAAATATCTTCTGCTATAGTCATCCACGATTAAATATATATATTTTCCGTGAGTCTTGGATTCAACAGACATCGGACCAGCGGTGTCTGTGTGCAGAAGACTAAGTGTGCGATCAGTTGAAATTTCGTGATGTCCCGAGTATGGAGATGCACGCATCTTGCCACGTATACATCCATCACAGTCCTGGATTACGCCCCTCGTGACACTCACATCACGGAGAAGTCCATGTTTCAATATTTGCTCCATGCGGTTTTGAGACAGATGTCCCAATCTGTGATGCCAGAGATTCCATGAAATTGTTGCAAGTCGACAATTGATCATCTCATCTCGTTCTTTTGGCGTCGTTCTACAATGAGTCATAGCATCTAGAATGTAGGATCTATTACGTGCATGTGCAAGACCTACGATTTTCCCATCTTTAGTATGAAAAATCATGTGCCCATTACCGCCTTGGTAGAAAATACCCTTTTCGTCCAGGAGTATTACTGAGAGCAAGTTATCAGCAACTGCTGGGGCATAAAGTACATCAGTTATGGTTATACAGCCATATGGTGTTTCTAGAATCACATTACCCTGATACGTTGCACGAATTATTGTGTTTTTTCCAGCTAAAGCTATTGGGATATCAACTGGCGTTGGGTTCTGTAGCCATTCTAAATGACACGTGAGATAGCATGCTGCACCCGTATCACAGTTCCAGGTCCGTGACGAGGGAACGTTTTTTTGACGTGATCTCACCTTAACTTTTGCAACAAACAACAAACGAGTAAAATATGCAAATCGAGCCTTTGACACTGTAATGTCGTCATTGTTCACCATCTGAAAAGCGTTTGAAAGTCCTTGAAGGTGTTGTGTTGGCATTCTTAATTCGTTCAAGCTATTCCCCGAGGTTAGGTTAGGTAAACTTGGAGTTGAGTCTTGTGTGGGGACCACAGCTGCATTTGTATCAGCATAGGTTGAATTTGGAGCCACAAAACGTACATTACTGTTATACCGACTTTTATTTTTATTACAGAATCGTTTATTTGCTTCCGGAGGCAATGGTAACCCCTCACTCTTTAATCTTTTCCAGCAATGAAGAGCTTCGTGACCTCTTTTGGAACAAAACGAACAAGAAGTAATCTGTTGCTCACTAACCACTTTTGATGAGGAAGGTGTAGGCAATGGGGGGTTTGTTTTCCTGTTGCCACGATTGCCTTTGTTCTTTGTTTGTTGGAAACTTATAGTGGGGTCTATCGTAGAACTGGCACTGAAAACATCTTGGTGTACTTCATCCTGCCCATGCCTCTTTTTCTTTCCAAATTCGGTTAATTTTTGCTCTGCTTCGTCTAACGTAACTGTGTAGTTCATTTGAAGACTATGAACCATCATTTTGAGGTCTCTGCGTTCGATTCCTTCAAGAGCATAATAAACCAATTGATTGTCTGGGACTTGGCGACCTAACTGACTGCACTGTGTAGCTAATAAACGAACACGTAGGAAATAATCTGTTACAGTTTCAGTAGGTTGCATACGTATTTTTGTGATTGCATCATACGTCTCGATTTGTCTACGTGTGTTAAAATCTCCTGCAGTTTGTCCGTAACGAGCTTGTAACGCATCCCAAATTTCTTTGGCTGTGGCATAATTGGCGTACAAAAGTAAATGATTATCGTCCATACATGATGTCAGAAAGGATATACAGTAATCATTGGAGTCTTCCCATGCCTTACTGACGTCATCAGCAGCGGGAGCATCAGGGCGTGCGTCTGTAATGGCTCTCTTGAAATGTCCCTTTTTTCTAAGGTATGCTTTTACTCTTAGGGCCCACAAAATAAAGTTATTCTTGTTTAGCACTTCGATACCTTTTACTACTTTCGCTGTGGATAACATTTTGGCACATTACCAGTGATGCTGACAGGGATGCTTGAGTCCCGGAATCACAATGACTGTCTTTAAATGGAAGCCATCAAAAGGTCATGGAGAATAGGCTTACTGCGTGGAACCATCTTCTCTTCTTAGTTCTTAAACCAATGGGCCGCTACCAACTTGATGTAATGAGGTCGTGAACCGTGTAGTGGAAGTGAAGAAGTAGGGAACGACATGATGACTGGGAATTTATTGACAGGGGATTGTAAAGTTTACAAGAGCTGGCCTTATAAAATCTTGGCCATGCATCCATGAAAAATTAGGAGGGAAGACACACCAACAATGGACAACAAAGGTAAGTCCCAACAATGATCAGCAGGTAAGTATTTCTAGTAACTTAGGCACCTATAATAGATGGATGCTCTTCAGCAACAATAATAAAGACCGTACCTTTACTCTTTATACTAAACCATATCTGTTTGTTGTACAACAATACTTTCCTTGTAATAATTGTCCATCAATTTTAATTTTAGTTTAGTTTAATTTTTTCTTTAATACTCATGGCTCCCTCTGTACACTTACATGGATCTAATAGGAAAGAATCTAAGACGTTCCAGTAGGGGGTGCCAATCACAAATTCTCCTCCCCAACCCTTTAAATTATTGCTATTAGTGATACACCTTAACGCTTTCCTAATGAAAAAAAGGGTGTCAATAACATTGATATTTACCTAATCACTGCTGCAAAATAAATTCTTTCATGCGGTGAATAAAGCTGAAATTTTGCAGATGACTGTTAGGTTAACTAAGAAACGTGTCTTTTTCTGGTTGGGGGTTAGGGGAAGCGTAAATTCAGAGTTACCAATCAACCTCAATACCATATTAAAGGTTGAATTATAGCATTTTGTTGTTGAATTTTTATTTTAGGGAGCATGAAATCAAACTGGGTTATCCGCCCTAGAACGAACAATGAACAATATTTATTTATTTAGTTACCCTACAGGAGTTTACACGGTCTGGAAGCCACTCACTCCATCTAAAGTGCTAAAAACTAACTTAAAAACTACACAAAGAAAGTAACAAGCCAGCCAACAACACCCCCCCGAAATTAACCCAATTGAACTCCATTAACCATCAAAACGACCGGTCACTGCGCAGAACCTCAGAACTGCCCGGAAATTGTTCCTAGCATTCCCGGCCCCTGTAGGGGCACCTAACTCCACTGTCAGGGTATGACCAGCCCTCAGGGCAATGCGCCTGAACTGAGCCCAGCGCTTACAATAAAACAAGGAGTGGGCAACAGATTCATCCGCCTCTCCACAGCTACACAGAGGAGACAACCTCCACCCCATCCTAAACATATGGGCATTAAGGAGCACATGACCCGTTCTCAATCGAGACAATAGTCCTGCATCACGCCTTGGGAGACATCTCAGGGCAACCGGGACAGAGACAGAGGGGTGCAATGCATAGAGGTGACGGCCCTTCACACCACTATCCAACTCCCCCTGCAACTCCACGGTGGAGAGACACAAGGACCGGGCGGAGATCCCTATGTGCATAGGCAAACACAACTGGATCACTACCCCCATTTCTGGCTAGGGAATCCGCTATCTCATTGCCATGAATGCCACCATGTCCCTGGACCCACCGAACCTCAATGATACAGCCCTCCCCGGCGGCTCGACAAAGCTTCGTGCCGATTTCGAAAGCCAAAGGGTGATGTCCCCTAAGCAGATGGAAGCACTGCCTCAGAAACCAAATTGCAGAAGCAGAGTCCGAGAAAACCGTAAGGCGGGGCACACCCAGCTCCAGACCAACATCAAGAGCAACAGACAATGCCACCAATTCACCCACAAAACTCGAGGGGACAAATTTCAGCCGATGCGAGAGACAGAGCTTAAACTCTTCCACAAACACACCAATGCCACCAGACCAGGTCTCCCGGAAGAAGGAGGCATCACAATAAATGTGAACCCCACCCCCTCTAACCTCCTGGTTCACGGGACGACGTTCAAGTCTAAAAACCTCCGACAATCCTTCACACCAGACCCAGGGACATGCAGGCTGCACCAACTTGGACTGACGAAAATTCCTACGGCACTCACCCCCAAGCAAGGTTGCTCCTAGGCCCAACAACCACAGGAGCTGCCTCACAGGAGGGTCAAGCAAGTTGTAGCCCACAAAATTCTCGCCAGGGGATCGGTTCTCCCCCTAGCCACAGGCCGAAGGCAAACGAGGCAAGACGCTCCCTGGCCCTAATCCAGACCGGTTGCTCACCGGCTTCAACGAGAAGCGCCGGAACCGGGGTGGAAGGCAAACACCCAGTGACCGAGCGCAAGCAAGTATTTACCGCCAACTGGACACCATCAGAAGCCTTCCTGCTCGTGGCCAGGAAAGATAGGTGGAAGTCCACGGAAGACCTGATATACACACGATAAAAAGTAGACAGGATCGACCGCTTCACCAAGAGCCTATTCGAAGAAATGGCCAGAAGCATCCTGTGTTTAATGGCCAAAGTCTCTCGAACAAACGGGACCTACTCATTCCAGTCCAACTGACGATCCAAGCGAACACCCAGGTAGCGAACACTCGAAGAGGCGTTCACCACTACAGAACCCACGCGCAAAGACGCCGGTACAAACGAACCTCTCGAAAAGACCACAAGTTCTGTCTTATTCGGCGACAAAGACAGGCCCCTGGCAGCCAGGAGCTCCTGCCCCTTCGCCACAACCGCCTCAAGCTTCCCGAGGAGCAAAGGCAAATCCTGCCCGACCACCCAAACAGCAACATCATCAGCATATGCCACAATGTTGGCCGTAAGAGCAAGCTCTGTTCAGACCTCGTTGATGGCCACTGCAAAGAGTAGCAGACTCAAACAGCTGCCTTGCGGCAGGCCCCAACCAGTACGCCTAACACTTGACCAGTGGCCACTCACTCTGGTGGCATAGCTCCTGTTGCGCAGGAGAGACAAGATGGCCATCAACAGCCGCTCGCCAGTACCCATACCACGCAGTGTTGCTTCGACCCAGTCTAGGTCAACCGTATCGTACGCTGCCTTGATGTCCAGAAAGACTGCAACCACGATACAGTCGTTGGCCCAGGCTTCCCTTATGCTAGACTCGAGAAACAAGATGGCATCCTGTGCACTCCTGTGCTTGCGGAAGCCAAATTGTCTGTCAAAAAGTAAGCCACCACACTCTAGATGGGATTCAAGATGTCTAGCCAGCATATGCTCGTAGACCTTGCGGACACATGAAAGCAGGGCAATAGGCCTATAACTAACAACTGAAGACCTCACCTTCCCCCGGCCCAAGACCAGGGTCAGAAAAGAAAACAACCAGGTCTCCGGGATTGCCGCACCTTCAAACCTAGACTGAAAAAAAAAGAGACCAAGTCTGCACGGGCCTCCCGCCCAAGCTCAGACGGTTGCGTGTATGAAACTCTATCAATTCCAGGAGATCCACCAACCTTACAAGACGCAATAGCAGCATCCCGTTCGACAATACCCAACGAGCTATCAGGTTGCGCCACCGTCTCACCGCAGACCCTCGGATTCGGCCTGGGACCCATAGGGGACTCGTACACAGCGGAGAAGTTACGGTTAAATTCTTCTCCCATTCGAGCACCCCTCAACACCGCACCATCATCACCCAAGACCCATGAGACCATGGGACGGCTGTCCAGTGGACGCAACAAACTCCACACCTTGGCAGGATGGCTGCTGTTAGAGATGCTCTCGCACAGTCGCCGTCCGTACTGAAGCTTTTCCCTGCGAAGGATAAAACGAGACACAGTAGATATCCCACAGAAACAATACCAGCTATAGTCAGAAGGCTGTCTTTGAAACCTCCTTCGCGCACTGCGCCTATCCTTTACTGCAATGGTGCAGATCCTCGTCCACCACACTGGCTGCATCCGACTCCTATAACTGGGCCCAACATGATCGCCAAAGACACGGCTGGGGCTACACCACTTGGCCATCCATGGGGCAAAGTCACCAAGAAGAGATCTAGTATCAACAGGACACCTCTGAGGCACACTCCCCTCAGAAGACCAAAAACCCCAGTCGCCCTAGGAAAATAATCACTCCCTCGGAGGTCATCAGAAACCTTAAAGGAGAGCTCACTAGCAAGACCCAAAGAACACAGAAAAAGGTCGATAACAGACTCATGCAGTGCACTCCCATACCACCTAACAAAGGTTGGCGACCCATTATGAAGTACAGCGAGACCTAACTCGTCGAGAGACGACACAAACATCCTTCCTCTCGTGTCACACCTTGCACTACCTCAGCTCCAGTGATGCGCGTTAAAGTCCCCCAATAACCAAAGGCCGGGGGGAGTGACATAACCCACCCAACCCAATCACCCTGCTTTACACCCCCAATGACATGCACAACAACACATGTAACCCACTCCACATCTTTCCACACCCTCACCCACAGGAATCAATTCCCGGGCAGCCCCGAGTGTCTACACCCACACACGGTACAGCAGCATTGACCAGCATCTGCACATGCGACCTAATCCCACCAGAAAAGGTAACATAACCATCACAAGACAAAAGAACACCAGGGGGTAGGTGAACCTCCAGCAAACCCAAAACACTGGTCCGTAAACAAAGATTCTCCACTTCATGGAACTTATTATCAACACCCCTGGAGTTCCATGTGCAAAAAATGAACGATAGGAAGTTCCTTTAACTACAACAGTTACAAACTCTCCAGCAACAAAAATTACAGATACAAAACTAGGTCACAGCACCACAAGACCCAGACAGAATGGCCACATCATCACCAGTTCCATCCAAACTAAAACTATCTCCATCAACTTGTGCTGCACTTCCCATCACAAAATGGGAAGACTGAGACAACTGGGACGAATCTACAACAATACTGTTTGCACTTAAACTAACATCCATCACCAGATTCGTAACTGACTCTGAAGAAACAACACAAGAATCTGGAGCACTCTCACAGCCCCCAAGTGCACCAGCAGCTTCTGGGCCTACACCACTCAACTCCTCACACGACACCTCATCAAGCACAGCAAATCTATTATCCACCACCTGAAACTTTGACGAAGGAGGGTTGCTGGCCAAGCACGACGACTTCTGTGAGGCCTTCCTGCGCCGGGTTAGCCGAGTCCAACCCTCAGACTCACTGGTAGATGAAGACGCCACCGACTTCCGAACCGTAACCACGGATGATACCCCAGGGATAACCATAGGGGTAGCCGAAGGACACTGCACAGAGGTAACAGGTGGGGGCAAGAACACAGGCGGAGGTGGAGGGGGAAGTCTGGCAACAAATTAGGCGCAGCTCCAGCATCCGCTGCAGGAGTGGAAGGCTGAACCACACGCAAGTGAGCACACAAAGAATCCTGCATCACAAACGGATCGCACATTTCGCAGAACACACTGGAACAACATTTCCTCACGTGACCCCTCAAACGACATCTTAGGCAACATGGGGGACGGTCCGGAACAACTAAAAGTGCAGGCATGCCTCTAACCGTGATGGTATCCGGAAGTTCCTCCAACGTTACACTCGACCTGAGCTTTAGTGACAGACACTTTACACCAGTAAAACAATGACGAACACCTTGAGCACTATGAAGTTCATGCTTAAAAGAAACAATAGTGCCGTAATTCATCAAAGCTTGCCCAATATCCCTGTCAGCTACCTCAAAAGGCAGCCAGTGTACCCTTATTGGGATAATCCGCTCGTACAAGTCATGCACTCTTGCACGGAAACCATTCAGTGTCAGAACACCCACCATTTAACTTTTTGTTTTGCTTCTACATCTGAAAAAACCACCTGGTAAACATTATTCGCACGCATAGCACATATTGCCACTACTGACTTCAAGTCAACAATCTTCACTAGGGCATCCCGCAAATGCTGAACAATAAACGGCCTCCCAGCTTGGTCTGTGATCACAATCAGAGATTTCACCATTGAAATATTGGCAAGACCTCCACGATAAAGTTTTCTGAGCCACGTCAAGTCACGATTTCCTGGATCCAACTCAAAGTCCGGATCACCACTCTGTTGATAAATCCCCAAAACATCCACTGAGTCCATTCTTTCATCGACTGAATTCAATCCTACAACAGCTCCAGCATATGACACTGACCGAGAAACAGGAACCACACTGTCCAAAAGAAAATCCACCCCTGAGTCCACTACTGACGAGGCCTCGTCCACAAACTTTTCGTAGACACCATTACCCCATTAGTCCATTACGCACTTTACCCAGATTTCCATTGTTACGACTTCTATTGTTGTCAACACCATTGTTTGACCCATCGTCCGACACCATCCATAAAAATTTCCAAGCCTAAGTCCTCATCAATTATCTTACCTCCTGACACTCCGTACAGCTGCAAACACTTTCGTCAATTCCTACTTCTGCTGCCAGACCACAAACCACATTGTACACTTGGTCACTCACAAGTCCTGAATCGATCTCCCTTTTTGTCACTACGCCCTTTTGTCGCAACGTAAATAAGAACCGCCTCACCGGGCTGGCCATCTTGTTAGCACTCAATTAACAATATATTTGTCTTACAACAAAGGTATTAATTAGTTACATTGCACGACAACAAGAGTACGAGTGTTGATTTTCACATTGGTAAATAAGAATAGTTTGGTGAATTTCTCCACAAAGACAATGACACACGTACACGTGAAACCTGACGCTCTCTTCAAAACTGAACTACGCCAAAAAAAGAAAGAACTGTAAAACTTGATTGGCTTTTTCACCTCGTATTTTCTAAGAGAAAAAAATAGGTTTGATCAAAACCAAAAATATCTGATGTCTTCTCAAAATAAATCTAGCTAAGGATTTCAGCCAAGCTTGTCAGCCGTTTGAAGTCGTGATATTAAACGCCAAGCTCTTTTGTCAAGTTAATCCCACACTTCAACCGTTAAATGAAATAATTGAAAATTGTGTAGTAAGCAATTTCCATATAGTTCATTTTACTTTCGAACTGTTACTAGGTGGGATTAACTTGGCAATATTCCATGGCGTCTGATATCATGCCTTTAAACGGCCGAAAAGCTTAGAAGGAATCCTTAATAAGTTTTGTTTTGGGGAGAATTAATACTGATTGTCACTCTTCTCTCCTACAGAATGCTTAACGCTTTCCTGAAACAAGGTTCCAATATTTTTTTTTTACTAAACTTTAACATTTTTTTTTTCTAATTTCCATTATTTGGATTCATGTTCAGCACACCGCTCTATAAGCCAAGCAGGCACAAACAGATGCGGTCACTCACTGATTTATTTTTAAAATTATGAATTATTGAGAAATTTGGGGAAGTGAAACAAATCCAGAACTACACTGGTTATAATTCTTGCCAGGTATTGAATGCCCTAGCTATGGAACGGTTAGGAATTACCGTACGCCAGATCCGCTTGTTTTTACAACGGTGAAATAAGAACCTACTTTGAAATCTTGAAACTGTGCCAAGTATCATAGGGGAATTATCATACTGCAACAAGCTGGACTCAGTACCCTGAAAGTAAATTAAAATAATTAGAATAGCAAAAATTATTTCTAACAAACTAAAACTGAACAAATACAACAGACATCTTCATTTGTTTGATTCATTAAAAAAAAAACATTACCAAAGTAAATGTTAGCCAGTTTGAGGCAAGAAACGCTGACGACGCTGTGAACTGACAACACACAGCACTGTTTACCAATAATCTCCAAGCGAGTCGTGTATTGGAAGTACCATAGATTGGAAAGTTAACTCGATATACCGTCTTACTTCTTCCCGTACTACGCGAAGCTCTGGCGGTAGTTGCAGCTACTAATACATCTGCTGATGCTTTTGCCTTCGAAGCAGCAGAAGGCAAAGCATTAGCAGATGTATTAGTAGCCGCAACTACCGCCAGAGCTCTGCGTAGCACGGGAAGAATTAAGACTGTATATCTAGTTAACTTTCTAATCTATGGAAGTACCAGGGTCGGACTGGGTTAATTTTTTGCATCTGCCCGACAGTGAAAATAGGGCACCACCAGGCGGGGCGGGGCGGGGGGGGGGGGGGGGTTTGGTTTTTTTGGTGACGGGTAGCTGCGAGCACTGGGGCGTCAGATTCGATAGACGTCTTAGTCCCAGCTGTACATCTCTGGCTTCTTACAGACCCGGGTTCGATCCTGGGAAGGGAAGTGTTTATGTACGGGTTTTTCTCCGGTTGTTTCCCGCCCGTTGCACGAGGGTTTCCTCCGGGTACTCCGGTTTCCTCCCTCATGTGGCAAAAAACACCTGTTCCTGATGGTGGTAAAACCTTCCACTTAACATCTGCCGCCTGGGCCTATTGGCCGACACCTTCTATTATTACGATTTAAAAAATGTGGAAATTACATAAACTAATAAGTTTTTTTTTGGGGGGGGGGGGGGCGGAATTGAGGTTTTAAAGTGTTTGACTATCGACGCTAATAGGGTGACCTTGTAATGCAAGACAAATAAATTTTATTGGGCAAATTCATTGCAAATTTTATTTCAATGGGCGAACCCTGTGCCCAAGATTTTGTTCAATATAAAGTGTATCTCTTGCAAAAGGTATAAATCAACGTTTAGCACTCTGCCTTATTTCCTTATGATACACATCACCTTAACTTGAAAACTACCCAGGCCAAATAATTTCAGGAAATAAAAGGTTTTTTTTTTAGGTTCATCACGCTAATAAAAAATGTACGGTAAAGTTAACCAAAGAAGCGATAGTTTCGGCTTGGACGAATGTTTCACCATCTGTATGGATATCAACATTCATTTGATTCGAGCGATGTCATGTGTTTTACAATATTAACATTTTAGTATTTTTACAACTAACATCAAAAGAAAATGAAGAAAAGCTAATATTACAAATATTTTAATAATATTAAAAAAAGCGTAAGGCGCCAGGGCGCCTATTCTCGAGGGCTCACCTACCATTGGCAGACGGGCACACGGCCCAGTCCGACCCTGGGAAGTACTTAGTTTGTGTAGTGACGTAGCCATACTACACACTTTCTACGTAGTTTGTGCATTATTTACAAACACATTGTACTGCCACTACTCATTTCATGTGGAGGTTGAGGGGGGTACTCACTGATTTGTACTGTCATTTCGTGGTTTGAGGCAATTTCAGAATGGCATGCTTTCACACTCCAGCCCCAAAGCCGAGTACAGCAAACTTAATATACGTTTTGGTATTTAGAACAGTGCAGTAAAAATAGAAAAAAAGTTTCTCCTTTTCTCAATAGTATACAGAGGGTTCATTAAATTTCTTCTGCTCTGCGAATTGATCAACATCAAAGGTTGAGACATTTCTAGTGACACGCAGTGCAAGTAATAGCAAAGGAACTATTTTTCCTGATTCTGATGTATTCGTGAGTCTTAAGTGTCTGTCTCTTAGTACGAATCCACAATGCCATCTCGAACCGCACTTGATCATGCAAGGGGGAAAAATAATAATATTTGTGCAACAATTGAAAGACTTGATTTGTAAAACAATGTCAAGCATCACAATAATTATCTCGTTTAATTAACGGTTGAAACATTGATCGACAAATTAACCAATTTGCTTTTATGGCCTTTTTTAATGCTCCTCCTCAAAGTGACCTCAAAATCTTTAAATTTTTCGCTTTCTTCTTGAAGCTGCAGGTCTAATGGGGGGGGGGGGGATTGAGGCTTAATGGCGCGTCGACAACTTGGTCATTAGCGCCAACCTCAGTCACAGTGCAGTGGTCCGGGTTGCCACTGCACCACACATTACAGAGATGTTATTCAAACCCCTAATCTAAATCTTGTCATACATCTGTACCTCCTGCAAAAATTGAAAAACACCGGACAGGAGGACAGACTTATCGCCCAATTGAAGCACAATGTCACGCGGAAGATGGAAACGATGACGAACACCATCAAGATGGCGACAATCAACAAGTAAGTGCCGGACCGTAAGTGGCCGTCGACACCAATAACATTCAGGAGGGTCAACCCCCCCGCAAAACGAAACAGTGAGTAAGTCGGGTGTGACCAATCCGCAAACGGGCCAACACAACCTCCTCACGGCGACTGCGGCGACACGCTGATTGCCACTCCTCGGCAGTCCCTTTAGTGGCCCGTAATTTGTTACCGTCCTGTCTGTCCCACAAGGTCTGCCAAAAAGCGTGTAACCTCAGACGCAGAGTTGGAAAGGCATCTGAGGGAACAAGGCCGAGATCCCTACCGAGAGGGCTAGAAAGGGCCCCTTTCGCAGCAGAATCAGCTTGTTCATTCCCTGCTATCCCAACATGGCCCGGGATCCAGCAAAAAAGCACGATTTTCCGCTGGCCAGGCAAGCGGGAAAGCAAAGCTTGAACACGTTGTGTCAAGGGGTTCCGAGGATTGTAATTCGCCAAGGACTCCAGGGCACTCATGGAATCACTAAAGATAATGAAATGCGTGCCCTGAAGGTCAAGGATCCATTCCACCGCCAAACCAAGAGCCAAAAGCTCTGCAGAGAACACAGAATAGCCTGATGGAAGGCGATGGGCAACCGTTACTCCCTTACACACACAAGCACACGCCACGCCAACGTCTGACTTCGACCCATCAGTAAACAGGCGCTGATAACCGGCGTACTGAGAACTCAGCCGCCGGAACTCCTGTAAGTACCTTGCTGGTAGAGTGGAACCCTTCGGGAGGGACGCCAGAGCAAAAATGAAACAGCCACCTGGGACAAGCCAAGGGGCAACTGGCATTCTCCCAAGCCTCAAGACGCAGGGCATTTCAAAGGCTATCTCCTGACAGGACTGCTGGAGCCTATCGCGGAAATCACCCTTACCCACCCTGCGTCTACCGACTCGCAAGTCTGGCCCAAAAACCATGGACCAAGCAGGACTGGATTGCACAGCACGTAAACGCACAGCATACTGAATGGCAAGCTGTCGCCGACGAATGGCCAAAGGTGGCTCCGAGGCCTCAGCATAGAGGCTGACCACTGGAGAAGTTCGAAATGCCCCAGTCGCCACACGCAGGCCACTATGATGCACCGTGTCCAACATCTGGAGAGTGGAGTCACTAGCCGAATCATAGACCATACACGCATAATCAAGTTTGCTGCGGACAAGGGCTCGGTAGAGGCGCAACATGGCAGCGCGATCGGCACCCCATGAAGTGCCCGACAGGACCCGCAAGATGTTAAACGCCCGCAAAGCCTTGTCTTTAAGCTGACGTAAGTGTGGAAGCCAAGACAACCTGGAATCGAACACCAGGCCCAGGAAACGTGCCTGTGGGACAACAGGAATTTGTGCCTGTCCCAAGTACAGGCAAGGATCTGGGTGCAGCGTTCGTTGGCGGCAAAAGTGAATGCAAACAGTCTTGTCCGGAGAAAACCGGAAACCATTACTGACCGCCCAGGTCTGGACTTTGTTAATCGCCAGCTGTAGCTGCCGCTCGCAGGTCTGCATGCGAGCTGCTCGAAAGCGCAGGCCGAAGTCATCGACAAACAATGACTGGGGAACAGCAGCTTGCTGAGCAATGGGGTTGATCCCAATAGCAAACAAGATGACACTAAGAACACCTCCTTGAGGCACACCATTCTCCAAGACAAACGGGCGGGAAAGAGCCGCCCCGACACGAACACGAAAAGAACGGCCTGAGAGGTAAGCGGAAAGCAACAGTGGCATCCGTCCCCTCAAGCCACAGTTATAGAGATTACGGAGAATCCCATAACGCCAGGTCGTATCATAAGCCTTCTCCAAGTCAAAGAAAACCTGAACCAGATGTTGACGCAGGCGAAAAGCCTCCCTCACATCCGATTCAAGGGCAACCAGATGATCGATGGTTGACCGAAAACGTGGAAAGCCACACTGGGACGCAGATAAGAATCCGCGTGATTCCAGCACCCAGACCAACCTCTCACTGACCATCCGTTACATAAGTTTACAGACACAGCTAGTCAGAGCGATTGGGCGATAACTGGAAGGAGCAGTAGGGTCTTTGCCCGGTTTCACAATCGGGATGACCACTGCTGTCCTCCACGCTGCCGGAACAAAGCCTTCTGCCCACACACGGTTGAACATCTCCAGCAAGAACTGCTGGGAGGCAAGAGGCAGATGTTTCAACAGCTGATAGTGAACATCATCAGGCCCTGGGGCGGAGTCATGCGACTTGGACAAAGCGGAAACAAATTCCTGCCTGGTGAACGGTAAATTGTACTCCTCTAGCCCGTCGGAGTGAAAGTCTAGAGGGTGAGCCTCTTCACTACGCTTTATTCTGAGGAAACCAAGATCATAATGGTTATCACTCGAAACCTGTGCAAACGCAGACGCAAGACAGTCGGCGATATCCGGCACAGAAGAGATCACGGTATTCGCCACCTTCAGCTGTGAAACCGGGGAAGGCACGGTCTTCCCCGAGATCTGGCGCACCTTCCGCCACACCTGCTGAGAAGGCGTGGAGCGCGTGATCGACGAAACATAAACTGCCCACGAAGCACGTCTCGCCTCACGGATGACAAACCTGGCACGGTCACGACAGCGCTTAAAGGCTACAAAGTTGTCAGCAGTTGGGCTGACTGTAAACGCACGGAACGCTCGCCGGCGGGCCTGAATGGCCTGCCCGCAAGCAGGTGTCCACCACGGAACAGGAACCCGCCGCGGCTGAGTGGACGTACGCGGGATAGTAGCATGAGCAGCAGCAAGGACCACGTCAGCGAAATGAGTGGAAAGTTCATCCACATCAGAAAAGTCCTCAACCGCATGCTGAAATACAGCAGCCTTAGCAAAAGCTGGTCTAATGGGAGAGGGCACAATGGTTACTTGGCTACAGCAGACGTTGGCCATAATGAACGCTTGACATGCAGAGCGTGGGCAGATCGGATGCTTCCCTTCCATGCGATGCGAGACATAAGAAAGAACACCTCTGGCACCCGAGACTCCCTGCCGGAACACGAGAACAATGAAACGCCTGCTTTATGCTAGTATCAAGACACCACTGCTACGTGAGGCCCAAGATCCTTCTGCTCTTAGTCTCTAGATTTTAGGTGTCTACTCTAGCCATGTCCACATTAGTCACGGCACTGCGCAACTGTAGCTTTTTACTCCACACCCAAAGCCTGAAGGGCACAGGTCAACACCAACATTTGCTACATGAAAATACTAACTCCATCAGAACAGGGGGGGGGGGGGGCGAACGGCTGAATACGAACCCCAGACCAGCCTTTTTATGCCTTTTCCTGTTCCACTCGTAACTTGGTCTATTGATCGTTGTAACAGTGAGAAAAACTACCTGCACTCTATGTTTATAACAACTATTAATGTATTTAAAACTTTTAGGATTTAATTTGAAACTGGGTGAAGCTAATGTGTACTTGGTTATTTGTGAAGCCTTTCTTTTAAGTTTTCATTTAAAACTAAACTAACATTGCTTGGCACAACAAGTTGAGGTTATGGCCGGTAGCAGCAACTGTTTAAAAGTTGTGTTTAGTTTCAGTGTAATACTGTTTGATGCTGAAGATGAATAAAAACAATAAGAGAAACGAAATTTACGAATTGATTTGTTTGCACTACTTTAATAAGTCGAAGAAAGGGAAAATACAGGGGTCGCAGCCAACCTATAAAAACCTATAAAACCTATAAAAGCCTATATTTTAATTCTGGCTCTATATTTTTGCCAAAATAACCTATAAAACCTATAATAACACTTAGCACTTAGCACTTTTAGTTAGTAGTAGGATAAATATTAATTCAGTAATGGAAATGACCGACTTTGTATGTTGGATTAAAGAAAATACATGAAACATTACTGCTACATTGAATTTATTTGACCATTTTTAGTATTGTTTATCATTTGTATTATGAACTGTGCACTAAGAAAAACGCGCACACTATTCGGATCACTTCCTTGAACATTTGTTTGATAATTTTTGCTGAGATCGTCTGTCAGCACCGTATGAGTTGCAAAAAGAAATCTCCTCCAGCGCAGGGAGAGGTGGCGGAATGAGCGAGCGAAGCAAGCGACTCCGCTAGTAAACCTGTAATAACCTATATTTTTAAAAGCTGGTTCTGGAGCGATTTGTTTCTGAATTGCAATATCATCGTTTTAGTTATTAAACGAAATGGGTCGACTGGCTACAACCTACGTCCTGTGAGGGTGCCTTGAGTAGGAGCGCATAAATCTGAAAACTTGGTTATCAGCAGTGTACGCTTAAAATCCAGACACACCCGGGAAAAAAATAATTGAGGATAAGCCGCACAAGAAAAAAATTAAATCACTACTTATTATCATTAGTATTTTATAATTACAGTCGTAGTTTAATAATACCTCCTGATGTAATCCTGTCCTACAGTTTGAGCAGTATTAACGGTTATTCAAACATACTAGTTGTTCCCCGGTGTAACATACGCCGGCCTAGCTGATTGCCGCTGCTTTAACTCGGCTTTAATAGTCAGCATTATTGAAGCAATAGTGTTTGTTTCTAATTGTTAGGGCGCATAGCCGTTTTCATTGTCGGCTGCTCGCCCTTTTTCTTTGCTACCGTGGGAAGAATGAGGCCGCTCGCCCTGTTGCTGATTATTGAAGCTTTGTTTAATCCTGATCCCTAACAATCCTTTTAGCTCTGCTCCTGTGCTAGGTCTGCTCATAAGCGAAATAATACATAGATATATTCCAGGTAGCGGTGCACCTTTCAGATATCAACTACAGGCGTGTCTTGTCAACACGCGGTTTGCTCCGTTTAGTAGGTAGCTTAGCAAAATTATCGTTTTGAAGAATTCAAGGTTTTCCATGCAATTTTGAATAATTTTAAGATAGTTTTAACTGAATAATGATTTTGTGGGCTGTCAATGAGAGGTGTTAATTAAAAAAGTTTATTTGAGCGCTGGCACTTGATTTCGGCACTTTGTGTTTCGTGCTGTGGTGCTTCACGTTAAGGGAGTGTCTTTTATTAAAATTGAGTTTACTTGCTAGTTGATGCTATGACGGTAATGTAAAGACATAGGATTTTTCGTGAACTCCTATAACCCCCAATTTTTTGTGTAATGCGAGGTACAAAGGGAGGGGAAGGAGAAGCTGGAAACCCCCTACAACTTGATAGCTGATTTTAAATTGAGTGTACGTAACCCTTTTGTTTCACTATTTCCATTGTAGGCTACTAGTACAGTTCCGGTCAAAAAAAA
>JAHWFP010263361.1:23712-34716 GCA_023313725.1 Lithobius niger | reverse complement strand
TTTTCAAAGTTTTTTGTGAAACAACTGGGACTTCCCTGAGTTTTCCCCGAGTTTTAAACTTAGTTTAATCCCCTGACTTTACCAGGTTCACCAGATTGGTGGGAACGCTATTTAAAGTAGTCAAAACGCTAGTTTCCTTACATCACTGCTTTATGTAAAAACTTTGAAACCTTGTAAGAACCTTAAAAACCTGGAAAATCTCAGGTAAACTGAAATTAAGGCCAACATCTAAGTAATTAAATTATAGGGAAAAAGCCAAGATTTTTTTTTATCAGAGAAAAGAGGGAATAAAATAAAAGTAGGCCTATTCCAGGAATATCTCTATGTCCTTTCTACAATCCGATTGAATTTTCAGAAGCAAGTTTTCACAATGTTTAAATTTTTTTTATTAAAGGCTTTAAAAAAAAAATAATCCTGTGTCACTGTCTGTGACGAATATGTATTTACTTCCTTTGGGTGGAGGTATAGTACAAGAGATGAGTCTAAAGGGTGGACTTGAATGTTATGACGCCACGTATCCTTGCACATGAGTGCAAAAACATGTGGATATTACACTTGTAGACTCTACACAGTTACTGCTAGAGTCTACGAGTGGGATACTGATGTGTTTTTTGCACTCACAGTGGAAGTAAACGTGTTGTTATACAGTCAGTTTCCTGAAAACATAATGTGGAACAAACTATATCGATGGTAGTGGACGGTGAATAGCAGAATGGGCATTAGATCATTGGGTTCGCGATAATTCGGTCCCACGTCAATTCGGTCTCGGACAATTCGGTCCCAAAAAAATAAGACCACATACGACAATTTGGTCCCAAGTCAACAAATTTTCAAAGTTAAAAAAAAAAAAAAAATGGCAGTTAAACTTTGAGCAACAACTATTACAACTAAGACGAAAAACTTGAGAATCTTATGTTGAGCGCAATGCCAGTTTCTATTTTTGTTTAAATTTTTTCAAACTCCCTGGTCATTACGCTAGAGGAGGCGTAAAAACTTGGCAAAGGACATGCCTCACCTGCTCCTTGGGAAACCAAGTTGCAATTGCGCTGTATGAAAATCTGGCTGCATGCATCGTCTTTGGGGTAGTCTGTTTCGAGTCCATTTGCATACAGTTCACTTGCAACTTGGTTTCCAAGGAGCAGGTGAGTCTTGTCCTTTTGACATATTTTTCCGCCCCTTTTGTGAGGGAAAATAGTGGATTTTTATTGTTTTTAAGTTTTTTAATTATTATGTACTCCTTGTAAGAACAGGCGACTTGGTAGCTTTGCCATGTGAATTTTATATGTAACCCTGATGATAAAAAAAGATTTTTTTTTCAGAACGTCTGGCAGTGTTTTCTCGTATCACTCATGGGTTTTTATTTTCGCAATCCGTAACGTGTGCTTTCCGTATTTTGTATATTATTTCTAATCAATGGTACTAAATACGGTACCTTTTCTCCAAAAATGGTGAAAAATAAGACCAACCGTAATCTTCTGGCATGAATTATGTATATGAATCACGAATTCTGATCAACAGCGAAACAAAACAATAATTGTATATTTTTAAATCGACTGTTGGCAGCGCCGTTTCTCACGATCATCGTTGTATCCAGAAAGCTACATGAAAAGAAGTGTCCATAATAATATTACCGCAGGTTCCATCTCTCGTTCATGATCGCGACCCCACGCGATCAAATTTGGAACGACTGGCTGATCGTAACTATTTTCTTGGATAACACGCGTTAAAAATACGCAGGCTATACAGGGTGATTCAAAAGTCAGTAGAAGCCTACTGCCATTCCAAATCTGCTAAGAGGAGAACCACGAAAATGTACGTACATATACGCCATGGGTCGGGAGACATGTAATGATGCTAGTTCAAATGACCTTGGAATGGTCGTTCACGGTCATTACGAAGTACGATGCTAAATTTCGAACTACACGTCGTAGAATAGTGGTGTAAATTGGAAAGTTGTAGACAACTATAATCCAATGTCAAAGAAAAAAAAATGAAAATCGTATCATTAGGGTCGTAGTTATCTTTCAGACAAGTTAGTCGTTATAGCTTCACTGCAGGTCTTCATGATGTAGGCGCCGTACCAAATGAAATTATCGCAGTAGTACTGGATACAGATACAGGGTTTTTTTTTTTCTTTTTTTTTACCTGTCCAGAAACGTGTGGTGCGTTTTCCACAAAATTGGAAAGTGGTTTCCTAAAGAATAAATACGTTCAGTTACATTTTTTGAAGGGAGGGGGGAAGGGGGAATCTGTAAATGTTTCCTTGAGCAGGGAGGAGATGGCAAGACATATTAATGGCTTTAGGCAATGTTTTTTTTTTTTATTTAAAGCAAAGGGAATGAGTTAAGTTGATTCTTTAAGTCATGTCAAGCATGTATTGGAGAAGCGTTACCAGAAATTCTTTTCCCCTTTTTCGGATTTTCCTGATGAATTTGACTTTTTTCCCCCCTAAGGCTCTGTTTGCCCTTGGCACATACAAATTAAAACCCTCCTTCACAACACCATTTATCATCCTCCTGATATTTTTTACTAAGCTCGGTGGATTAGTTTCTGTTTTATAAACTACCAAAGAACTTCTAACACATTCGTGTACTAATTAGCACACAAAAAATCTGTTGGTAGTCCTTTGGCAGCTAATAAAAAAAAAACTAATCCACCCAGCTTCGTCAAAAAAATCTAAAAGATGTTAAATGGCTTTGTGAAGGAGAGTTTTTTATTTATGTGACTAGGGTAAAAAAAGTCAAATTCATCAGAAAAATCAGAAAACGAGGAAAAGAATTTCTGGTAACGGAAAGAGTATTTGTCCAAATTAGTGTTGCATGTTTACTTCCTAAATTCCTAAACTATTACATTTTTAATTTATTTATAAAGACACTATTATCCCGTAACCGCACCAGATCACACTAAACGGCTTTCACCATATACGGCCGCAACTATACAATTCTAGGGGGCCCGGGGCAAACCATAAGAACGGGAGGGGAGGGGGGCTCCTTTAACGTCTTTTTCACATGCTGACTCTACTGTTCAGAGGACTGTGTCTGGGGCCCCTCCGTATAAATATGGGGCCCGGGGCAGTGCCTTCCCCCCCCCCCGCCCAAATTGCGATACTGTAAATATTCAGTATCGAAAGCACTTTCCAGTCTTTATATTCTTTAGCACGTTACATATGCGTTAAAATTAAGTACAAATAAAGTACAAATTGTTTTTCAATATACGGTATTTTTCCATAACAGAACAAAAAGACAAAATTAGTCGGTTGTCAGTGTTGAAAGGGCAATCTCCTTAAACTCTCAAGTATGGTGTATAAAATTTTAAAGTACCACTACTAAAGTTGGGCGGTAATTTACGTCACGGGTAGGTAAGGCCCCAACGTTCTCTAGGTGTTGACATATGCAGTGCAACTCTCAGAAATGTTGACGTCTGAACAAAGATAGAATAACTTGATGTTTTTTTTTGTTTTTTTTTTTTTGGGGGGGGGGGGGTTGTGCTTAGGTTACGTAGTTTAAAAACTCTCTAAAACTCTCTAAAAGTCTGGTAATGTTCAAAATTCAGCTGGTTCAGCCATACAAGCATTAAGTTGCTTCGGCTGACTTAAGGCTCAAAGAAATTAATTTAAAAAAATATATATAAACTTTTAAAAAAAAAGTTCTATATTTTAGACATAATTAAAATTTAAAACCAATTAAATCACAATTAACGAGAATCAGATAGATACACACATGGCAAGATTGTTGCCCATTGACGATACACATTATGATTAATTCTTGTTAACAACGGTAACCTACTAATGAGGGTAAAATTGGTCGATGGTAATATTGGTCACCCTTTTTTCAGCGTTGTCGTTTACCCCAAAAACAGACGAGGCACGCACTAACCGCAATAACCATATTGGATGCAGCGTTTAAAAATAAAAACGTAAAGGAACAAAAATTGAATATAGCGTTACGGTTATGAAATAAATTAAACCTTACCAGTGTGCCGCAGTTAAGGAGGGAGGGGAGGGGGGTGAAAGACGGCCCAGGAGTCAAAGGTGCCCTAAATTCAAAGCAGAGGGGGCCCAAATGTGTACATAAAACTGTTGTAAAAAAAAACAGGCAACAACATGACACTCAAAATTGTTTAGTCTTTTGGGGGCCCAACATTTTACTTTTGCACCCCCCCCTTGAAAAACTCTAGTTGCGGCACTGCACCTTACATCAAACAGTCTGGTACCTAACTCGTACAGGAAAAGTTTGTTGGTGTTCCTTTCCTGGAACACTTAAAGCTTACTTTAAACATCAGCCTATAGTTCAGTTTTTGTCGTCTAACCCCATAAGCAATATCGCATTACAATGGTCTATAGAGCGCGAGTTGTTTCCGGTGCGCAAGGTTACCATACAATTCATGTACAGCCACTTAGCAATATTACATTCATTAGTAGGATACCATCGTTAACAGGACTTAGCGAAATCTGAACGATATACAAATGATACAAAGCGATGTGATATGTCGCCAAAACACAAAAAACTTCTTCACTAAACGTCAAATTTGTATAGTTTATTGCACATTATGTTAGCAGAAAACTGACCGTATTACACCACGTTTTCTCCACTACGAGTGCAAAAAGATATGTGAATATCCCACTCGAGACTCTTACAAGTAACTATGTAGCATCTACAAGTGTGATATCCACATGTTTTTGCAGTCGTAGTACAAGGAAACGTGGCGTCATATAAAGTCATTTCCTGCAGTGACATAATGTAGAACAAATTCTATCACCGAAGCATACCGCCGACTAAGACTTCACACGTTAAGTGAAACACTTCATTCATTAATTTGCCACCAAATTACAAGCTGCAGCGCCTACAACCATTGGCCGATATCTAGTTCTGTCTAGCCCTTACTTTCAACAGGCGAAGGAACACACAAATAAATTTCTTTTTACACAGCAAACAAGTCACGTGCCTCTTTAATTATTGAGTGTAAAGTCCGTGCGCCCGCGTGCACCAGGAAGCAAGGTGTAAAGTTAAGCCTAACGACATCACGGGTGCTTTTTTTTCTATATATCGACCGTTTTGAAACGCAAATTTTTAACCGGTAGATGGGCGCCATCTAATGACTGTGATATCGTTAACCTTGCCCGCTTGATCCCTGGTGCACGTGGACGCACCAACCAACCTTCTAAATAGCTATAGAGCAGTGACGTTTGACGCCATATTGGCACCAGATTGGCACCAGTATGGGTTTTGGAGGGCGTAAGTACCAGGTGCACTACATAAAAATGGAGGGAAAAACAACGGAAGAGCGGATTTCTTAGGCTTAAAATAACGTTGTTTTCTCCAACAACAAAAATCGCGCGTTTTAGGTCTAAGAAATCACTCTTCACAGCATCGGCGTCAGTATGACGCCCATCTGTTTCTCTCTGCAGTGCCCCTTGCACCTAACCCATTAAGGCTCCAGCATAGAGTTATATACAATAATACTACGTCGTGTCACTGCTCTATACCTGGATCAACTTGGTGAACGAACTTCTCGTTTGATATCATGACTTCATACGGCCAAAAAGCTTAGCGGAAATCATCAGCAAGTTTTGTTTTTGAGCGGTTTATGTTTACATTTCTGAAGCGGACTTGAGTGCAATATAGCGGATGGGTGGGGTGGGGTAGCTTCATTGTTTATACAGAGAAGCTACAAAACTTTTGTGCTGCAGTTTCCTCCCCGTTACTACACTACTTACACCAAATAGTTCACACCCAGCGGTGATTGCTACAGGTTGTTTGTTAGAAGCTTAAAAACTTAAATAAGGATCGTACGGGAGCAAGTCTCAAATTTTCATCCCATTGTTTTGCACCGGGTCAGTGACTCTTCACGTGCGAAATACAGTCTCAAATTACGTTCGCCACTTCTGGCCTTACGCTGTCAGTGCGTCTGTGTGAATTGACCCCCATCATCATTTCAGTGTCTTTTTATTATTATTATTATTATTATTATTAGTGTTATTATTATTTCTTGTTCTCCCTATCTCTTTGCGTTCTTACGGAAGCGTTCGGATGAGGAAAAGAAAGGAAAAAATAAAAATGTAATCTAATATTATCGTCATTATCATCATCATCATCGTCGTCGTAATCACGTGACCACAAGGTCGAAAGTAAACGCGAGCAATAATCGCAGAGTGGGAACAAAAGAAAGGATTTGTGCAAGAAAGAATATTCCTTTTCCCCTTCTCTTCTTCCCGAAGTGCATCGCGGCGTATTTGCATAATAATTGGATCCAAATGGCTAGAACTGAAAGACGACCTTACAACTAGAGGCCACAAATTTCAATATGCAAAAAAAAATTACTCGCAACGTCCACAATAGCCTACTCTATTCGTGTTGTGTAGCGAAATGAGAGTGTGGTGGCAGTCCACCACACCACCAATGGTCATTATAAGAACATATCAACAAACGCCACATCAATTCGATTCTCTAGAACGTAAACAATTGCAGCGCGACTCCATAGCGTAAATGTCTTATACCCTGAAGCATAGTTTGGTACATTTTAGGTACTTGGGGAAAACTAATAATGCGGTACAAAAGTTTAAGTTATCGTAAAATAGAGAGCAATGACTCACCTGACAAAAATTAACTTGTGTAGGAATGTCAGCTAAGTGGCTTTCAATGCAAAATCTGACCCCAATAACGTTAAAAAATTGAATGTGTTATTGTTTCTACTTCTAGCTTCTAGTCCGCTCATCCCCCCCCCCCCCATTTTAATTTCCATGGGGTTATTATTCAGCCAGCTATGAAATTGGAGGAATGGCTGCAGTACGGTACGAACTTAATATCTTTTTCTGGTTTAAAACCTGGGGGTGTAACGGGAATGGCGTGGGAGGGCGCGTAATCACGAAAGTATTGTTATAACCATTGTTAGTATTGTCGTCATCGTCTCTGATTGGAAGGCCAAAGTTCGGACAATACAACGTGTATACTGACGTGCGTATCTAGGCACAAGCTATAGTGTTTCGCCACAAATCTAAACAACGTTAGCGAAGAAATTATGTCTACGTCCAATTCACGAAAAACAAACAAAATGTCAAAATAAAGCCAAAAACTGGTAAAGAGGCCACCAAGTTAAAAATAGTTCGGCCTCACAAAGGCGTGATACGAAATTAAAATATTGGAAAAATGGCCACTCAAGCTATTCTTGACGTGGCACTTTATTACACATCTGCATGCTATAGTTGAGTTGAGTCTAACACACAATTTAAAAAAAAGTGATATCATATCCAAAACTGGTAATAGGGGCCACCAAGTTCCGAATGATTCGGCCCTTCAAAGGAGTGATATCAACACATCAAAATATTAGGCCCTTCAAAGGAGTGATATCAACACATCAAAATATTAGGCCCTTCAAAGGAGTGATATCAACACATCAAAACATTCGCAAAGTTAATCGCGCCGATTAATACTTTTGACGTTAAATGAAAACTTGAATATTGCTACCGAAATTATCAATGTTCTAGTTTTCATTTAACCTTCGAACTATTAGTAGGTGCGATTAACTTGGCGAATGTTTTGGTGTGTTAATAAATAGACATAAATCGCTGGAAATAATACTAAAGAAAATAGGAAATTAAGCCTACTAATAGTTCGAAGGTTAAATGAAAACTAGAAGATTGCTACTAGCGGTAGCATCTTCAAGTTTTCATTTAACGTCGAAAGTATTATTCGGTGCGATTAACTTGGCTAATAGGATTAACCCTGGCGGCCTTTCCCTGGTTGAATGATATCACTACTTTGAAACGCCGACCACTTTTTGTAAACTTGGCGGCTTCTCTTACCAGTTTTG
Source organism: Lithobius niger (assembly GCA_023313725.1). Taxonomy (NCBI): domain Eukaryota; kingdom Metazoa; phylum Arthropoda; class Chilopoda; order Lithobiomorpha; family Lithobiidae; genus Lithobius; species Lithobius niger. The sequence goes on along the minus strand of JAHWFP010263361.1, from coordinate 26,907 downwards.
GTTTTGGGTGGATATCACGACTTTCATAGGCCTGTGAATGTACAAAAAATCCCACGGTGTAATTGTCACCCCTACCTTTTTTGTCTGGAGGTATTTTATTGTACGAATGTTCTCATTCATAATTTTCTCATTTGCTATTGTCATTCCAAATAAATTAATAATAAGCGTAACAGTATGATAATTGCAAGGACCTAATCAATTCCTATGGAATAAAAGATACCCTGTGTCTTATTGAACCAGTAATGAAAAATTTATTCGGGTGATGGGGCATATAATTAATTTTGAATTCGGGTACCGTAAAAAAAAAAAAGATTTGGATTTGGTGGGAAAAAAACGACCAAACCTTTACAATAAAAGATACTCCGTCTCTTCGTGAACCACCTATTTGCAACAACAATGAATTCTGACAATTAGGTACTGAAACGATACGCGTGTAACACTTAAGCATGTTATAATCTACTGTTGGATGACAATACAAACAATGGTTACAACAATAATTTTGCACTTACGAGCCACTTCATGGCCACGTGCTTCTAGCTGCAACCCCCATTTTAGAAAAAGGCACTTCCCCATATGACGCTTTACCTGTCTGCCGAAATTTTGATCTGGCAACTTTCCCTAATGAGCTGTAGACGTGTCGTTATACCCTATGAGAATTAACATGGGAGCCTGCGGACTAGTTACTAGTTACTAGTCACCAGTAACACAAATCAACGTTATTGAGGACACTTTCTCTCCATTAAGGACACGTTCCCACATTTTCGTGTTGAGTTTTTCTTTGTTACTGGACCCAAGACACCTGATTCAAACGATTTGCAAAGATTTCTACCGCATGGGGAATTTATACCAGTATGCTGAAATCACGTATAAGTTGGTTTCAGTTAAAAGACGCAGTCTGCTAGTGAGCCGCAATCTGACAACAATTACACTCTAGCAATTACGCTCTAACAATTAAGCTCAAACAACAATAAAACGTCTACTTGGTGGCGACACACTAGCGTGTGTCTAGATACGCTTAGGTTGGGCAAGCAAATTTATCATTATTATGCACTACAATGAAAGAGGGCGAGCGACCGACAATGTCAAACAAACAGATGTGGCCTATAACAATCGACATATTGCATTAATAAAGCTAGTTCTCAATAGCCGACTTGGAAGAGTTTCAAAGTTGGTTGAGTAACAATCACTGCATGCACAACCGTTGTTGGGTTTGGTATCAGAACAGAGAAACGTCCTCCATTGAAAATAAACATTTACTTCCATAACACAAATCAGCAGGGGTTCAAAGAGGGAGCAGAGATGGGGATATTCAGACCACACAATAGGGGAAACCGGGGTCCACTACAGTGTTACGCTCAGGTGTGCGGGAACCAGCTAGCCGGCGTATGTTACGCCGGGGGTACAGCTAGTCTTTATCTAATTACATAAAGTACTGTTGGGTAATGACTCGTACTAGTTTTTACGTATTTATGTTAAGGTCTCAGGCACGTCAATGCACTAGTACAAGACACCGAATATCCCCTTTAAATTCTCCACAGCACCCCATGCATCCTACTTCTAAGTTAGCATCCAACTTCAGTTAACACACACACCACACAATTTTTCGAAAACCTGTATATTCCATTCAAGAAGTAGGCCAGTACACGAGTGTGCAAGCACGCAGACCAACTTTTGAAGGCGGTTAGATATTGCGAGTTTTCTTGTGGCGAAACCGTCCTTAATGGCGAAGTCATTTGTCAAAGCGGTGACACCAGACCCGTCCGAGGCAGACCTCAAATTCAAAATTGATGATGTCTGCATGTGATGAGACGCCGCAACCAGAGAGATGGAGAGAGAGAGAAAGGGAGAGAACGGAGTCAACAGATGGTAGATATCGGAACTGAAGTCGGAAAATGAACAGACTTCAGGACTTATTCGGTGGTCAGTTCATGCGTGCACTTTGTCCAGTCATTGCGCGCGCAGTTGGTTCCGTATGGATTGGACAATACACGTGCGCCGCTACTGAGAGACAGGACATCGTGCAGGACAATGCATATTCATCGTGACCAAATATTTAACTAAGCCTCAAGACCAATATTAGCCCGTATGTGCGATGAAAAGAAAAGATCCCCACCTTTCAGAACAGATCCTAGACATGTCCATTTCGGGCTATTAGAGGACTCGCAAGAGCACTTTGAAAACAAGAGGCTGCAGCGACTGCCTATAGTCGCACCGGTCTTCTGTACAGTTCCTCCACTTCCAATGTTGAGGCGCACACCTCTATCATGCACTACAACAGCTATACTAATCTAAAAGCAGTAACCATCACAATTGCGGGTAAAAATGTGTTATCTTTTAGGCCTATTTTACATTTTAGGCGTAATTCTCAGCTTTTAGGCCTAATTTTAACCAATAGTTTTAATTTCGTAAGTAGCAGCAAACGGAGATACGGATTGTATAGTAAGCCTATTCATTTTTGCAACACGATGCGCCTTCAGGCACACAGTTACAGTGTTAGCCTACAACGTAACGCTCAGCGTAGCCTATATAGATCAGTAGTAGTAGGGAAGTAACGAGAGAGACACTGTTCATGAAGCCAACCGCGACTCATAACAACTTGACGTTGCCATGGTAACATGATTTTAGGCCTAATTTTCAATTTTTAGGCCTAATTTTAAAAATACAGTTTTAGTTTCGTAAGTAGCAGATAGGCATAATGGAGAATTTGGTTCGACGGTAAGCCTATTCGTTCATGCAACAATGCGAAGAAACTATTTTAAACGAAGCTAAAATCCATTTGTTTTTATTAAGGATTTTAATTTAGGATTTTAATTCGACGATCAAATGTTATTTAATTTAGTTACGTCGAAGAAGTCTATCAGCTATGAGGAAGTAACGATGTTTAATTTGCCATGTTATGTAGCTAACTTCTCACACTGAATGTAAACAATGGTTGCCAATGTCTGGTACCGTTGCGAAGTTGAAAAAAAGCGACGGACGGACGGGCGGATATACCCGGTACGGCTGTAGAGAAGACTAAAAAGGAGAATTCGCGCGAATTGTGGGTGATATATTTGAAATAAGATTTTGGGGTTGAATGGTTCCTTTCGTGTAAAAAATGTATATCACCTTTCCTGTCCAGAATTGTGTGCTGAACGTTTTTGTTTCATATTTTGCTTTTGATTTGGAGACGGTTACGTAGTTATAGCAACAAGC